>CAJHQQ010001889.1:0-79043 GCA_905132885.1 Moricandia moricandioides
TATTAGTCGTCTACTAAGACCATCCCACAATGGTGTTACCATGGTTTGTACATAGAGGAAAAAGGAGTTGTTGTAGTTATAAAAAGTTGATCATCCATTACTCATAAGTTATAAAAGGAGTTGTTGTAGTTATAAAAGTTGAAACAAGGGGACAACAACATAGAAGTCATCCATTACAATAAGACAATAGCAAGACAACAACATCCATCATTTAGGAAAGAGGCGAGGAAGTTGAGGCACAATCCATCAGCATCATCCACTTGAGGAGATGTATACTGAATCTCAGTACCACTACGACCGAAAGGAGTCACATGAAATACCATGTCTCCTTCCTTTTTGAACACGAGAATGTCACCGATGCAAAGGGAGTGTGTTTGGACGAAGTCTTCCCAACCATCGGTGAGTCTTCCTCCTTCTTGTATAACTTCCCAAGTTTGGTTGTGAAGCGTCCGATCGTAGTGTCCATTTCCTTCGTTCGGCTTGCCTTGTACGTGTTGTTGAGTAGAAGGCAAGTGGTATTGGCTACAAGTCAACAAAGGAGAAGATAAGCAAAGGAAATAAACAGAGGGAGAAATAGAGAGCGTGTGTATACCACGCCACACTCGAAACAAGGAAGCAGAGGCTTCAAGAAGTGAGGTCCATGCTGATACGCCATCTGCAAACAAGAAACGAATTGGAAACATTTTAATTCTAAGTCGTCTGGGTCGTCCACCTGAAAGACTTAGATTAAGTCGTCTGGGTCGTCCACCTGGAAGACTTTCCAGACGACTTAATTATAAGTCTACCAAGACTTCCAGTAGAACATTTGAAAGCTGACCAGACGAATGAGAGGAGAACAACATCCAACCAAACTAGACCACAAATCGATTGAAATCCCAAATCTTTGAAACCCTAATTTGAAATGAAAATATCCACAAATTGCTTGAAATCACAAATCGTAACCGTAAAATGAGAGGAAAACAACATCCAACCTAACTAAACAACAAGTCGATTGAAATACCCAATTTTTGAAACCCTAATTTGAAACCAAAATTTCCCGAAAGCGTTGAAAACACAAAACCAAACGGTAAAAGTAAAGGAAAATAACATCCATCCTAATAAAAACCCATAAATCTGCAAGAGAAGCCTTCGATTTACCTTGGTTTTGTATCGTATCAAAATCGCCTCGAAATCACCTTTGAGAGAAACGGCGTTAGGGTTTTCTGAATTTCGCTAAAAAGTGAGTAAAAAAAAAATCACCTTATATATTGGGTAAATAATCCGGTTAGCTTTAAAAGTACAGTCGTCCGGTTCAAATAAGTCGTCTGGCGGATAATGTACATCAGACGACTTAATATTTAGTCGTCCGTTTATAGACGACTAAATATTAAGTCGTCCCAGACCCTAAACTGAACCCCTAAACTTAAATGACTAAATTAACTAGCTAACCACGTTATAAAATCAAATTATACTTCAATGCTGTTTACTATACACAGAAATGAACAAGCTTAGGTAATTTTAAAATTTTTCAAAAACGGTTTTAATGCTTTCTAAAATCTAACCCTAAGAACACATACAATACTACAACATATGTTGATGAAACATAAGCTAAAGAATATCATGACACACTACTTTCACTCATCTATGCTGAAAACAATTGAAATTTGTTATATCTTAATTTATATCTCTTAAGACATATGTTAATTACATAATTCCCATTTTTCACTTATCAAAATATTTTTTACAAATTTTTTAAATTATGTTTAAGAATAACTGTCCAGACGACTTTAAGTTAAGTCGTCTGGACGACTTATTTTCAAGTCGTCTGAACAGACGACTTGCGAGGGTTAGAAACGTAAAAAAGTTTCCGTTTTTTTGTTTGTTCACAAGGGGGGTAGTTGTAATTTCAATAGCCTTTTAAGTTACTTTTGCCTTTGACCCAAGTTTGGGTATTCTTTTGGGTTTGACTCCAAGTTTTGAGTCACATTTGGCAATTCTCCCTAATTTTTAAGTCCGGATATCCGGATCCGTGTTTTTAAAATATATTAAATTCTTAATTTTATTAATAATTATATTTGATATATTAGCATTTATACATAAAATATTTTTTTTTAATATTATATTTAAATTTTACTAATATTATATGTCATATATATATTCATAAATTTTGTATAAATATTTAATTTATGTTTTTTTAATTTTTTTTATATTTTTTATATTTTTTATTTATTTTTAATTATTTTTACGGATCTGGATCCGAATCCGGGTATCCGCGGGTATCACAATATCTAGACGGATATCCAAAGTCCGGATACCCGGAAGACGCGGATCCGGATACTAAAGTCATGGATCCGGCGAATCCGGATCCGAATCCGGATATCCTAAAATACCCCGGATATCCGGTCCGTCCCACCCCTAGTTTAAACCCTATTAGATGATTTCGTTTATCCACCAAAACATAAAAGTAAGGTGCAATGTCATTGGGCAGGGCTAGAGTAATTATCCGAGATCCGATCCGGATCCGCTTCAAAAATTTGGATATCCAGAGGAGTCGGAACAAAATTCAGAAAGTACAATGTTAGATCCATCAAAACCGAATTCGGATCTGGATATCATGATTTTTTAGTCTGGATTTCTGGATACGTATTTTTTATTCATAATTCTTTTAAAAAATAGTAATATCTATATAAATATTATTTTTATTTACTATATAAATTTTGTAATGGTATACATAGAAATAGTTTAACTATTATACACATTTTTATTTTTAAATTATTATTAATATTTTAATATATTTTAATATTATTATTTATTTTCAGAATCCAAATTCGGATCTGGATTTCCGTCGAAAATTACAAGTTTTAGAAGAATATTTGACATCTGGATATCCGGATACCCCGAAAATGAATAAAAATAATAAAAACATGAATATGCCGAATAAAAATTTGGATGCGAATACTTTAGAATTCTCCGGATATTCGATCCGTCTCACCCCTATCAAGGGTTTGTCGGGTTTGTCTATTAAAGTGGTAATGCATTAGATAGATTGGATTACTTTTTATAATATTAAATTTTTCATGTTGGTAGTAGTCGACAAGAAAAATGGATACATGGTGGTGAATGATGCACTATGGAGTTTGGACCATTCTTTGAGTATACACGTTAAGTACACGATTTTTACATCCACACGTTACAGACCCCACAAACATCTCTCTCTCTCTCACTCTCTCTCTTTCCATCAAACTTGGCTCTTTAAATAGTTTTCCCGTTCTTTGCTTTCTTCTTCACACCTAACATCTTCTCACTCTCACAAAGCAAACACATAAGAGTGAAGTAACTATGAAGCTAATGAACAAACAGAGTTCTAAGAGACTTCAGTTTCAGACATGGGGAAAGCGGATAGGAAGCTCAGAGGAAAGAAGTAAAATAGTGGCGTTTGCGTTATCATGTTGTGGGAAACCTCCTCGCGTTCTCTTGAAGCAGTTTGTTATGAGGTTGAAATCGCGTTTGAGATTGTGGAGGAAGAGTGATCATAATAACAATATTCAGTATAGCTATGATCTCCGGAGCTATCACCTGAACTTCGACGACGGTTGGTCTAGTCGATTGGTATAGTATAAGGAGCCTTTTATTTTCATATTTTGTATATACTTTAATGTCTCGATCTAGAAACTATGTTTCGAGTGTGTTTCTTGCGTGCAAGATTGCAATGTCTGCTAATTTTGTTGTAAGTTGTATAATTGTTGATCCAAATGCATTTTGTTTTTGACCCAAGTACTTGTCAAATATGAAAACATATTATTATGCTAACACTTATCAGAAGATTAGAGAAAGTTAATACAAAATCAGTGATCTCCTAACTTCGCAATATATCAACTACATTATCATATCACTATCAAATCATGAATGTGAAATTTAATGCAAAAATACTAATATATTTGCATCTTTAGAATTTACTAATGGTTTAGAGAGACTAGTAAACTTATATTTTGTTTCTCAAAACAAAAGCTGAGAATTTTCTTTATATTTCTTTCGCAAACATATATATGTTTTCAAATTTCAATATAATTTTAAATGCATTTTAATGTGTCCTTACCAGTTCGAGAAAATAGAATGTAAAATTTTATTTTACAGAGAGCTAGAGGTGATCACAATTAGTTATTTGAAACGTGTAAAACTCCTAAAACATCCAAATTCAAGAGAAAAAGGGGATATGATCATCGTAAGTTTGTGATTTCCTACCAGTATAGTTAAAGTTATTTACAGTTAGAATTTTAATATCTTGGTTTCATTTTGTTTGTTTAACAGCAGTTTTTAATTGATTATAGCCGATAAAGCTGGTCTATTCACTTTAAACTTTATGTTTTGGTGATGATTTTCTAAATCCACAAATGACACATTAACTGGAACTGATGTGGTATATAAGGGCCAAATAAGATTTGAGAAATTGTTAAGAATAACATAAGTGAATTATCATTTTCTAAAAATACCATCAATTAAAAATATATTAATATTTAGGTTACATTTTAGTGATTATTGTTTAGGGTTTAGTATTAAAGTTGTGTGGTTGAGTTTCTAAATGTTTTATAAATATTAAGAAAAAATAGTTTAGTTTATTGTCATCATAAATTTAAGAGTATTTTTGAAATATATGGTAAAACTAAATTTTTCCCCTCAAATTTTCTAAAAACTGAAGAGTGGGAATATAATCAACTTCTACTTTTTAAAATTCCAAGTTTGCTGCATATGGTAATCTTGAGATCAAAGTGGAAATCATCACTGTCATTTGATTATTATGAAGTAATCAAAACACTTACATGACAAATGTCCCCACTATGTTTATACTTCTCTATTTGATTTTATTTGGTATCTAAGATTAATATATTTCCTTTTTTTTTTGTTAAGAGATTAATTATTTCTCTATTTCATTTAGTTGGAGATCCTCCCCCAAAATGGTTGAGGTTCCGCCCCTAGATTTCCCGGTTCCACCGATTCTCTTCGCCCTCATCCACTCGATGGACTGAGGTTTTTCACCTTTTTATGGGGCCATAAGGCCCAATAAATAATTTCGGCCCATTTAATTACTGTTCTTAAAGACCCAAACAATTTCAATCTGCAATTCAATTAGGATAGCTCATATCTAGCCTTGCTGCATTTAAATAGATTTATTGTTTTAAAAATTAATAATTTAAATCACTAAGTGATTCCAAAATACTAGTTCACATATAGAGTTATTTAACCATGTAGATTTATTTATGGATTTTATTTTACTGTGAATGTTTGAAAATTTGAAAAATCATATGTTAAAAATACAAAGACATAAATCTGAAAGAAAAAATAAGTGTTCCAGTAAAAAATAGTAGCTAACCAAGCTCACTTATAATGATATAATGATTGATGCTTTAAACTGCATTAAATAAGTGTTTCAGTAAAACAATAGAGAAACCAGTTGAACTGTTTGAGATATTTAAGTTGAATGTAATGACACATGATACATAATTATGCATCTATCCAAGCTCACTTGTTAACTTGAATTAGATTGGCTCAAGTGGATCATGATTAGTTGGTCAAGATGGTCAATGATATTATTGTGGGGTATTGAAAAACAAAAAAAATGAAACAACATATTGAAAGGAAAATTTTGTATTTCCAATGATAAAGACATGATTGTTTTTATTGGCCTTTAAAGGGTTTGATAAACTTTTAATTTAGTGAAAATATATAGATTTTAAATTTAGTTTATATTTGTAACCGGATATGTTTTAATAAAAAAACATTTACTTTTGTTAGACTAACTAATTAAATCAAAATTAAAAATGAAAGTGAAAATAATAATTCAAAATAAATAATATATAAGTAAAACATAAGCAAAATTTAAGCAATAAAAATATTATCTTATCTTCTTTTAAACTTTTTAATCATTTTTATGGTATCATGATCTTGAGATCCATGCCTACATGATAATGAGTATAAATAAACTAGGTGATGTAAAATAGAACAAACAAATCAAAAGATTTAAACTGTAAAAATAAAAAGTAGTTTCATTAAAACTATTTGAACAATTTTCTTTTCTCGCAATGGATTTGAAGCTGAATATCACAACATTAACATTCAAATTCACAAACTTTTTTTAACATTGTGGAATATGATGTCCCTACACAACAACATCCAAACTCACACACCATTTTTGTTTGCTAAACAGATTTTTAACTAATTTATTTTTACGTTAAGAAGCTTGAGTTATTTCTTTAGAGGGGGAGGGAGGACATAAGGGTGATGTTAAGGATTTAAAATATAAAAATTTAATATAAAAAAACTTAAATATTTTAAAAATGAGTTTTAAGAATGCAAAAAAAAATATTGGAGATATGAAAAAAAAATCAAAAAATTGAATTAGAAAATGTATTATTCCCAAATAATGATAAAATTATTTTTATTTTTTATTTTGTTAAATAATTATTTTTATTTATATATCTATAAAATAACAGTAAACGGTCTTTTACTTCTTTAGCGAAGCTTTTTTGATTATTTTTTTGTATGTTTTTTTCTGATGAAATATATTTATTTTAGTATAAGAAATTGCTAAGAGTATCACAAGTTAAGTACCACTTTTCAAAAATACCTTCAATCAGAAATATATTAACATTTGAGTTTACACTTTAGTGATTATTGTTTAGGGTTTAGGGTTTAGTGTTAAATGGGTGATGTTGAGTTTCTAAATATTTTAAAGTTATTTAGAAAAAATAGTTTAGTCTATTTTTATTATAAATTTATGGTATTTTTGAAAATAGTCATTCATTAATGGTAAATTTAAAAAGTGGTGTCAAACTTGTGGTAAAACTGAAATTTTCCTTTTTAGTATTTTTTTGAGAAAATTGGCTTTTTCAAGATAGTTTCAAAATGAATTTTTAGATTTCAAAATATTTTAAAAAATAATTGAAATTTTTTGAATTGTTTTTTAAGTAAAAATCTATGTTACTGATTTAAATATTTGTTTATATTTATATATCTAAAGACTAGCAAGTCTTTTAACTCTTTAGTAGACCTCAGCATTTGGATCCTCGGGTTTGGCCTTGTGAAGTTTAACTTTTTAGGGTCTTAGATATTTAGACTCAATATGATAATTAGAATTTACCGGTTCGGGTCATATCGGGTGGGTCATAGATAGTTGGACCTAATATGGTAATTAGAATTTATGGGATCGGGTTTGGTTCGGTTCCGAATCGGGTTATGTTCGGGTCCAGTCTAGTCCGACCCAAAAAAAAAACAAAACAGAAAAAATACCTGAAAATATTTAAATACCCCCAAAATTTGACCTGAAGAAATGAAAAATACTCGAACTTTTATCCGATTATCCGAGTTATATTTTTGAAAATCTAAAATTTGACCCAAAATCCAAAACCATACCCTAAAAATTCAAATCCCAAAATTAAAAATACACATAATACCAAAAATATATTGAAACACCCTTATATACCTAATATATACTAGAAGTTTTAGATATTTTAGGCATCCCATGAGGTCTGTCTTCCACAACAAGATTCAATAAGGTAAGAAGAACGGTTCAGCTCCTATGAACCAGGATTTTGCAGGTCGGTTTCGAATCGGGTCTTCGGGCTCGAGTAAAATGCCCAAGCCTACTCTTTAGCTATTTTTAATCATTTTTCTATATGGGCGAATTACCAATTACATCATCATATAATTTCTCATTATATTAAATATGATGATCAATTACATGCAACATATGCGAAACTGATGAACAACTCTATGGATAATAATTTTACGATGAAACTCTTCTCGAAATACTTGGATTGACGGATGATTCTACATGTAAGACATTCTCGATAGACATGCTCTCTTCACAATTCATGGTGACAATTTTATCTCTAGTACTCTATAACCTCAAAAAAGTTTGAATCTTATAAATTGTTTGAGATTAGAAACCCAAACCTAGGTATATAAACTTTTAAAATTTTAACCACTACTGTGTTTCCACATTCATTTTCTTCTTCGTATTTTGTTTTGGTCAAAACATCAATATTATCGTATTTTTGGAAGATTTTGCTTTTTAATAAATGTTATAAGGGTTATTTCAGTACGAATCCACAACATACGGGGGAAATTAATGAGAGAAAGAAAGATAAGGACCCATACCATAGAACTAAAAAGAGCGCCTCCTCGTAACCCTATCTAAACAGTACACTCAAAAACCCTTTTAATCTTCATCTTCCTCGTTTAGATCTAAAAATATCACCATTTCTTTTCTCCGTAAACCCTTTTTTAAATCTCATCATCATCCTTCTCAGATCTGTTTCCCTCAAAACCAGTTTAAGTTGCCGTATTGGAGCGTTTCGATCTCCTCTCGTTTTTTATTTTCTGAGCTTTAGTGGTGTTAATAATGGCGACTCCTTATCCTGGAGCGATGCAGGCGAGTTTTGTTTCGAAAATTTTGTTTAATAATGGCGAGACGTTTATAGGTTTGTGCTGAGGATATGAATGAATGGGGTGCAGGTGGGTTCGTACTTTGTGGGACAGTACTATCAAGTGTTGCAGAAGCAGCCTGATCTTATCCACCAGTTTTACTCTGAGTCTAGTAAAGCGATCCGCGTTGATGGTGATTCGAGTGAGACCGCTGATACTTTGCTGGTAATCATAATTATCATCTTTGTTTCTGTTCATACGAATTTAATCTTTTTATAAGAAAGAGTGGATACTCAGGCCTGGGCATTTCGGTTATGGGTTGGGTGGCCCGTTCGGGTTAGTGGACTCTGAGAATCTATTTACTACCTGACCTATTTGGTTCTGGTTCGAAAAGTAAAGCTAGGAATTGGAAAATATCTGAAATTGTTTCAGTTTGGTTATTTCTGTATTTTGGCGAATAATTAAGATGGCTCGGATAAAAATGTTGGAGTATTTCAATTATTTTGAATATTGCAATGTAGATATTAGGATACTTTGGGACAGTAGGGGTTAGTTTAGATATTTTTTAATAATTTTTTTTTATTCAAATAAGTTTGCATACTTTTAATAGACTTTTGAAATATATATATATATATATATATATATATATATATATATGATTGCATTATATGTATATATAATCAATATTTTATATATCAGGTATCCTTACGGTTCTAGTTCGTTCTATTATTTCGGATATAAATGTAGGTTGGGTATTTGAGGGTTTCAGTCCGGTTCCAGTTTTGGTTATTTTGGTTTAATTCTGGTTCGGATCGTGGATTTGTGTTTTTGACCAGGCCTAGTTAATAGATTTCAGTCGTATGAAAAGCTTGTTTGTTCGATTGGTAAAGTTTTGTGCCTTAGTTAATTAGGAGTGAGTTTTGTGATTGCAGCATATTCACAACATGGTCATGTCACTGAGCTTCACTGCCATCGAAGTGAAGACCATCAATTCAGTTGAGTCCTGGGAAGGTGGTGTTCTCGTGGCGGTTTCAGGCTCTGTGAAAACAAAGGAGTTTAGCAACAGGAGGAGTTTCATGCAGACTTTCTTTCTTGCTCCTCAGGAGACGGGTTACTTTGTTCTCAATGATATTTTTCAGTTCATTGATGAGGGAACTGTCTCCTATCATCAGCCTTCTTATGTGTCAGAGAGCAAGCGGGACGAGGCTCAGCTGAACCCTCCAAGCCCTCATCCAGAAGAACCCCAAGGTCTGTCTGCCAAGTCATTAAAAAAGCTAGTTATTAATGGCTTATGCATATTCATGTCTTGGAAGATGTAGCTTATTCTTGTGTCTTTAACATATTTAAAGTGGTAAATTTGCATTTTTCTTAATTTTAATTTATCGACATCACTCCAGTTACTGACTATGTTTTGGAGCAAGAGGCAAGAGATTATGTGAATGCTGTCCAAATCAAAGATGATCTTGTAGACAAGTACAGTCTGCAAGAGGACCAACATCAACCTCAACATGAGGACTACGAGGATGGAGTTGAGGTTGAGGAATCACCTAGGGAGGGAGTTGTGGTTGATGTGGTCCATGAACCTCGGGCTGCACCTCCAGAGGAACCACCCATTGGTGAAAAATCGAAAATGAGTTATGCTTCAATTGTAAGTACACACCCTCTATGGTCATGTGTTGTTGTTAAGAACACTAACTGAACATCGTATCTAATTGATCTAGAAGCATGTATATTGCTGTGTTCATTCATATCTGTGTCACTCAGAGGAGACTATAGACGTTCTATGAAAAAGATAGTGGTGTAACTGGGGAAAAATATCTAGTAACATGCCCGGATAACAATGATTAGGAGATGTCAGTTGTACGTATAATTTGGTATTGTCTCACTTTGGTTATAGAAAATTGGCTTTGTAATAGATGTGCTATTATTTCTCTTATCTTCAGTTACGGGTTGCAAAGGAAGCAGCTGCAATGCCTGTAGTTGCTACACAACCATCATATAACAAGAACTCTCAAGAGATTAATGAGTGGGATCAACCACTGAGGACTCATTCCCCTCAGGTGGCTGCGCCTCTTGCCCCTGCTCAGCAATCAAATGCTTCTTCACCATATGTTACCGACTATGGAGCAGAGGCGGAAGATGGCTTCGGATTTGAGGATTGTAAGTTGTTTTCTACTTTAAATCAGTAAAAGATTTGAACTTCCTCATATACAGAAACCACACGCAAGTATGTAAATGGTTATAGAAGTGAATTAGAGTAGAGGATGTGGTGCTATTAGATTTTCTTTCTCATTTTGGAAAAATGCTTATTCATTTATTGGTTTATCTTTGTTCCAGTTGAGATAAAATCAGTGTACGTTAGGAATTTACCTTCAGACATATCTGCTTCTGAAATCGAGGAAGAGTTTAAGAACTTTGGTACAATCAAACCTGATGGTGTTTTCCTCAGAACCCGCAAGGTAATGATATTCATTTCTTTGCTTATATGAAAGTGATATGAAGAAGCACCGAAGCTAAACAATCTTACGCAACCAAACATGCAGGATGTTGTTGGCGTTTGCTACGCTTTTGTTGAGTTTGAGGACATGACTTCCGTCGAGAATGCTATAAAGGTCTAGATTATTTTGCACATTTTACCACCATGAGACTCCTCACTCGTCCTTTGTTATTTTGTTTTGTTCTTACTGGTGTACACCTCTGTGTAATAAATAGGCTTCTCCTATATACTTGGGTGGAAGACAAGTATACATTGAGGGACGAAGACCTAATCCCGCTGGTGTTCGCGGAGCAAGTAAGTCTTCTGTAGAAACCTTGCTCTCTGCCAAAACCTTTTCTGAGTGTCTTCTAAATTTACTTATGAGAATGAAGTTTACCATTTTGATTGTGATTTCTATCGACCAGGAAGAGGAGGACGAGGAAGGGGTGGTCACCCAACAGAAGCACCGAGAGGCCGGTTTGGTTCCCGTGTGTCCGGTAGAGGAAATCAGGATGTAGTTGGTGAGTATAAGCCAAGAGGCAACGGTTACAACCGTGGTGGCCGCTAAGGAACAAAGAAAAGCAGCTGAATCTCTCTTCTATAAGTTTTAGAGTAACCAAGAATGAATGATTCAGAGGTTTAGTTTTTGTTTCAATGAAACAGAGATTTTGGTTTACATATGTTTTCTTTTAATGTGTTAGATTTATGTTTAGGGCCTGGACTCGCTTACCCCCTTCCTTTGAGAATGGCTTCAGTTATGTAACATTCCAATGTTTTTTTGTTTTGTTTTTTCTTTTCATCATTGGTTTGACTTTGAAACTTCAGTGTTTGCAGTTGCTTTTTGTTTGTTTTTAAAAATCAAACTGTTTTTGCAATGTTTCTTAAAACTGGACAGTAACTAAATAGAAAAGTCTTGGGTTATGGATCAATATTGTTCGAACGGAGTCAAATAAGTCTTTGAGTCTTATGTTATAGAAAAATTACATTTACAACCATGAAAATGACATAAGCTAATACTTTAAACCATCAAAGTATTAACACTTGAAACCATTAAACCAATCTGTTATCACATTCAGTTTTCAAATGAGCATCTATTAGGCTGTTGGTTAACTTATTCGAACATCAGATCTATGTAATCTCCATAAACATGGTTGCTTATTATTAACGATGCTTTTGGGTCTTTTAATCAAAAATTATTAAAGCGAACACACGATTCGAGTCTTTGCTCAGGAAATTGACAAGTCACAAGACACATAGAAGCAGAGAGAGAGAGAGAGGACATAAACCAACCATTGGTGTATCAATCGCTGGTACTGAGGACACAACGAAGGCAAGTGCCTTCATGCAGCAGATCAAAAGCCTTATTGATCTCTCCCAATGTCATGTTGTGCGTTATGTACTCATCCACTTTTATCTCCTACACTCGTTGGAATGTCACGCAAAAGTCACGTGTTTGAAGAGAAGTAACATAGAATCGTTGCTTTCAGTTAAAGTTTTACTAACCTTGTTCATATACTTTTCTACAAGCCAAGGCACTTGGGTTCGACTCTTGAAACCACCAAAAGCTGTTCCTTTCCACACACGGCCAGTCACAAGTTGGAACGGTCGTGTTGATATCTCTTGTCCTGATGCTGCAACACCCACTATAACCGAAGTTCCCCATCCCTATAATATCATCTTTACACTTGAGCACATTCTCTTGTCAAGATCTATATGCTCTAAATTGTTTCTTGTGTTTACCTTGTGACAGCACTCCAATGCGGCTCTCATCACGGAGACATTCCCGATGCACTCAAAGCTGTAGTCAACACCTCCATCAGTGAGTTCGACAATAACCTCCTGAATTGGCTTTTGGTGGTCCTTTGGGTTCACAAATTCATTCACACCAAACTTCTTTGCTGAGATTCCAACCAACAAAGAACTCAATGAACTCTATAAATCCTTGTCTGGTTAACCAAGCCAATGAAAACAAGGATAAGAAGTTTTTACCAGTTTCATACTTCTTGCTGTCAATATCAATGCCAATGATCCTTGTAGCACCAGCTGTTTTTGCACCCTCAGCAACCTATCCATTGACAATGTAAATAAAGTTAACCAAAATGTTCTCTTCCATGGAGAAAATGAATTAAGGAAGCTTTAGAAAGGTAGAGTAGCTTACAGCAAGCCCAACAGTGCCAAGACCAAAAATGGCAACATTCGAACCTGGTTCTACTTTTGCAGTATTCCAAACTGCTCCAAGGCCTAATATGATCAAGAAACATGATATAATACTTTCAGCTACTTCAGTATCACCCAATTCAGGAAGTGAGCTACTACTTTAGGTTCCTAAACAGGTTTGTGATGTAGATCAATCTTATTAGTGATGTTGCTTTGACAAACATAATGGGTAGTTAACACACTCCAAAGAGACTTCACAGCAAACTGAGCAGATAAATGCGTAACAAAGACTGCACATAATCAATCAAATTTGATTCATACCAGTGGGAACACCACATCCAAGAAGGCAGACTTTCTCCAAAGGAGCCTTAGGATCGATCTTAGCAACACTAACATCATGAACAACAGTGTACTGACTAAAAGTGGAGGTACCCATGAAGTGATAAATGGGTTTTCCATTAACCGAGAACCGACTCTTACGGTCGTTCATCATAACCCCAACACCAGTAGCGGACCGAACCTTCCCACAAAGATTAGTCTTGCCGGATTTGCAGAACTTGCACTCACGACACTCAGCTTGGTAACAAGGGATAACATGGTCACCAGGCTGAACTTCAGTCACACCTTCACCAACACTCTCAACAACACTGTTCCCAGCAAAAAAGAAAACATGTTCAATTGAACTAAACTAATATTACATGATGTGGTTTAGGGAACGTACCCAGCAGCTTCGTGACCGAGGATACATGGGAAGAGACCTTCAGGATCCTGTATGAGAGAAAGAGACAGTGAAAGATCTGATGGATCCATAGTCTATGAAAATGGAGAGAAAAGAGTGAACCTTGCCGCTCCAGGTATAGGCGTCGGTGTGACAGAGAGCGGTGAAAAGGATTTTGATCCGAACCTCACCGGCCTGAGGAGGAGCGACTTGAACATCTTCGATGACGAGAGGTTTGTTAGGCTCGTAAGCCACCGCAGCTATGGAGATCCGAGTTAAAATACATCAACCGTAGATATGGTTTTCGAAAGAGCGTAAATGGAATAAGCATATACCTTTGCAAGTGATAACCTGACCTTGAGTCGCCATTGAAGCAGGAGGAAGATAGATAGAGAGATTACAGACAATAGAATGTGGGAGGCTCTGTGGTTGCTGGTTAGGTGGTGTCTCGTTTTATGTAGTAAACGTGTCGAGTCTGGTCGGGTCGGGTCGGGTCTGATAGAATCGGGTTTGTTACTAATGAAGTGAGTGAGAAAAGTCCGATTTGAAAGTAGGTGGGCCCAAGAGACCTATCATAACGTGCTTTGTCTAACAAAATAACCACTTTTGGAGAAAAAAATGTTTAACAACTACACTATGTTTATATTAATACATGTCACATATACGAAGTAAATGATTATATGTTGAGAACATCAAATTCGGATTTAATGAATTTTAGGAAAAGTTAATGAGGTCAAACTGTTATTAATCATAAAATTAAACTTAAAACCAAAAAACTAAGTTTTAGAAAAATTAATTGTGTACATTAAATTCATTTTCTTTGACTTATAAAATAATTAATCTTGTTAAGATATTTACAATCTTTCAACCAAAATTTATTTTCAATTTAAAACTTCAAAATATGAATTCCTTAAAATGTTTATATTGGAAATTAATATGATTGATTATATCAAAGTTATTGTCTTCATATTTTTAAATTTTTCATACATATTAAAAGATATTAAATTTCAATTACAAATATGTTATTTTTGTTATCAACTATTTTCTATAATTTTTACTCAATCAAAATTTAATGTACATAATTAATTTTTCTAAAACTTAGTTTTTTGGTTTTAAGCTTAATTTTTTGATTAATTACAGTTTGACCCCATTAACTTTTTCTAAAATCAATTAAATCCAAATTTAATGTTCCCACCATATAATCATTTACTTCGTATATGTGGCATGTATTAACATAAACATTGTGTAGTTATTAACATATTATGAAACATTGGATGGTTTCCACCATATTAAAGTAAACTTCGTGTAGCTAACAAACTTTTTTTTTGTTTTAAATTTAATTTTTTTATTAATTACAATTTGACCCCATTAACTTTTCTTAGAATCAACTAAACCCGATTTTGATGTTCCTACCATATAATCATTTACTTCGTATATGTGACATGTATTAATATAAACATCGTATAGTTGTTAACATATTCTGAAACATTGAATGATTTCCACCATATATTATGGTAAACTTCGTGTAGCCGAGAAATTTTTTTCCTTTGGAGAATCAAGTGAAGCTGATAATTGATAAAGTAAATAAATAATTTAATAGTTTAATTTTGACTCGTGTCCGCTAAACGCATATAATATATAAATAAATTTAGGATTAATGCTATTTTTTAAAGAGATACTAAGTAAAATCGACCTTAAAAAAACTTGTCTATCAAAATAACATTTAAAGAAAAAATGATCAAAATAACTTTATTAAAAATTATAAATATACATTTTTATTGGATTAACTAATCTAAACTTAGGATTTAAAGTTATGGGGTGACGTTTAGGAGTTGAGATTTAAAATTAAAAAAAAAATTAAAATTAAAATTTTCAAAATAAAAAGTATCTATTTTAATCTTTTTTTCTTAAGATTTATTTTTATGATAAAAACTTCAAAATGATCTATTTGAAAAATTTACTTTTTTTTTAATAGGGTTACCTTTAACAATGCTATTTTTACATTGAAAAGAATTTATCTTTGTTTTAGAGTTTTTCTATTGCCGACGAAAACAAATAGAAGGGGACTGGAAATGGTCTAATGCTTCAGCACCATCATAAGTAACATTACTTAAAGAAACTCCTTTGTTAATAACTTAATATATAAAGGTAAGGTTACTCTGTTACAAACAACAACAGAAAACAATATTTTTTACATTTCTTTATCTGCATTCTCTTTACCTAAAAGAAAATTAATGTTTGAAGAAGAGTGAAAAAGATATATAGAAACCCAAAAAATGGCTTCTTTTTTTTGCTTACCACTCTAATGCATATTGTTTGCACTTTTTGTTTGATTTGGTTTGTTCCAAGAAGATGTATAATTCTAGGCTACCTCGGACAAGTTCTCCTCAGGATAGATGTTTGGTCCAGTGAAGTTAGAGGTTGCACCTGTATCGTACTGGAAGATCCTCAGTGAACCCTCCTAAAGCAAAAAAAAATAAAAAATTATCAGTAACAGTTTCCATATTCATCTTCATGGTTGATAATGAATGATCCTTTTATCAGAATGTTTTTTTTACCTTGGTACCATAAACAAGGCCACCTCCAGGAGAAGGATGAAAACAAGCAACATTCACTTCATCCTCTGAACTTGGGAGTACTCTCACAAGCTCCATATCCGAAACTCTGTAAATCTGATCCACACACAAAATCATGTTATATCCTCAATTTATATCAATATACACGGGTGTTTACAAAAATAAAGTGTTTCAAAAAAAATATACCAATACACGGATGTAGCAGAGGGAATTTACCTCCAACACTGTGAAAGAATGTGATGTAGCTTCACCATCACTAACGATGCTATTCAAAAGAGAACCATGATGCCGTCCATATGCAAGCAGTATATGCTCGGAGGTGGGCGAGAACTGCACCAAAAGCATCACCAACAACTTACAATTACAAAAAGAATTTTCTCTGGTAGCTATTATCCCTAACAAGTGACTTGATATCACAACACGACCGAACTGGAGATCTCCCACATCTTGTGGTATGAAGCAAAGCAAATGTATAATATAATCCAAAAAAAAAAAATCCATATAAAGCTCAGATTCCATTGAAACTCAATCTGATTATTCTTAGAAAGACGACTAACCTGGATAGAGGTCAAGCAATGCGCAGCTCGAATTTCCCGTGACACAAGTACTGAACCAAAGCTGTAAAACATAGAGAACAACATGCTTTACTGAATTTATTATTTGTAGAACGTGTGTTTTTAAGAAGGTAGGAATTACACAATGAGATATAGGTTAAGTGGCAATTACCTTTCCTTTAGGAGAAAATACACACGAAGCTCGTAAATGACTTGGTGTGCTGTGACAGGGTGTTGAGTCGGGGAAGTTGCAAGGCCTGAATCTTGTTGTGCTAGTGTCTGCAGTCCATGATCTATCTCAGCATGAGGAATAACACATGCAACACAGGCTGCTAAATATCTCCCGCAAGGCGAAAAATGAGCTCCCATCTCACTGCAAATATCAAAAACATACATTAAAGTATGTATATGATTTAACATCATAAAGCATTCAAGTGAAACGAAGAAAGTTTTGCCTGCAAAGGACGACATGCGGTATTGTTAACAGACATCTGTCAGATTTCATTTGTGCATATGGGTCTCTGATGTCATGTCGCCATACTCTGAGTTTGACAGTGCAAGGTAATTCTGTAGCTGCAGCTGCTGCAGCCCCAAGGGAGGTAGCAAACTCAGACTGGACCCTGTTCGCCGTAGGTTGAGCATCATTTCCATGTTGAGTGTTAAGAGAAGACACACCTTGTCCAGGAACACCACGTAAGTTAACAAAACCCGGGACTTCTAACAAGGCTACTCCAGCCTCAAGACTAGGTGTGGATGACCGAGAAGCGGAGGAGCCTCTGTTAGGAGCTGAGACACCATGACCTTGAGCCATCAACCATCCTTGTATAAATGGTAACTCCCAGGAAACTCGGTCGCTCGGTTGAAATAACTGCCGAATCTGTCCAAGCTCAGGGAGATCTGATCCGTTTCTTCCAACAGCTTGTGGAATTGGCACAAGAGAAAGGTCTTGACTACTTTCGCCAGTGAAAGAGATAGCAGGGAGAGGATACCTCAAGCAACCCACAGATGTTGCTATAGACATTGAGGAATCTAATGGATCGATTTCAGTCACCTGCCAGCCACATAAGTTTGGTATTGCAAACTAACAATTTAAAAGAATCCTAATTAGGTAAGATCAATCACCTCTGCAGTCATGAGAAACGGAGCCCCATGAGGGTGAAAGTGTACAGCTCTCAGAGAACGCCTCGTCTTCAATACAACAACTGGTGTTGATTCCTCTGCACTCACATTGTAGTTCCACAGGTGCAGCTGCAAAATATCATGAATCAAACTTCATAGCTAGTATTACATAGGAGACTTAAGATGCAAAAAGAAGAACCACCTTATGACCAGAAGCAACAGCAAGTAGTTCACCCTCAGCATGGAAAGCGATAGAAGCAATAGGCTTATCTGAAAAAAAGGAAGAAAGTAAGATGATCTGCAGAACTAGGATAAAAAAAGAAACACAGTGTATCTGATTTTCTTGAACTTACCGAACTCATGAGATGTAAAACACTCTGAAGTTGTGGCATTCCATAAGCGGACATTCTGATCTAAACTTCCGCTAGCAACTATTTCTGAACGTTGCGGGTGGAACCTGACCTGTATAAACTCAAAGAAAATTAGCTACACGGCAGAGACCAGGAGAGCAAATGGCAAAACTAAGAACAAAGGGGGAACCATTCCTTAGACTCACCACCCAAGGCGTCCTGAGATGGCCCCTCAAAACTTTTAAACAGTTACCAGTTTGGAAGTCAATAATCTTTACAGTATGATCACCACTACATAGAAACAAAAACTGATTTAATTCAAATATGCAAATAACAAAAAGAAATGGCAAAGTGAGTACTCAACTGGGTAGAAGCAAGAGTTTTTCCATCAGAACTAAAAGAGGCTGCAATAGTTGATTTAGGAGAAAGTCTAAAAGGGCAATACTTTGCAGATAAATGCTGCAATGACTCTGCCTCAACCCTTTCATGTAAAGAACATCAATCACAATCGGAATTCTCAAAAAAAAAAGTCCTTCTGAGAAGAGACAAAAAAAAAAAACATACCATGAAAGAAGACTATGTCCTGTCTGTTTCATAGTATAGAATCTACTTTTACTCAAACGTTTCCTTTGCACAAACTTGGCTTTTGGTGAAATTTCCCTATGTACTAACATGCTTAAAACGCTCCTCCCCCTAAACAACAAAAACCAGGTTAAGATCTGGTTAATTGCAGATGGATGATCACAACAGAAACAAGAAGGACCATGATTGAGAGGCAAAGAAACGTTACTGAACCTGCGGCGGTGGGATTTGCGCGGCGGGATCATGGAGCGGAGAGAAGATTGATCTTGGGAGGAGCAGGTAGGTTGGGTCATCTTGTAAGCCAAGATTCATAACCCTAACAACAAGTGTATATAAAAATAAAACCCTAAACCAGGCGATCTAACCACAAAATTCTCAGGCAGCTTCTGTCCCGCCAGATATGGTGTGTTTGGTTTAATTGTTTTTCAGGTTTTTTTTTTATGTATACCTAATAAAAACGACCATCACTTGTGTTTTGTTTAAGCACACGTGTGTTTTTTTGTGTCAGCCCATTTTATTACAATTAACCCATTACGGGCCCAGACTTTTATTACAACACAAAGTTGACAGCAGCAGACAGAGCCAAGATAATTCATTATCCCTCTGACCCGCGAGGTATGGTTTTGGTTAGATTGTTGCGTCTAAGAAAACCTGAAGAAACAATAGCTGATCTGTTTAAGATATATGTTTATTATATGTGATTTGCCGCAATACTAAACAAGATATATGTTTATTATGGTGGAATGCTATCTTTTGGTGTTTGATGAAACAAACTATTGCATCTATTTCTTTTAACAACTCATAGATTTTAGTGATCTATGAAACTGGCCATGAGTGTGTATGGTTCAAATTTATCATTTAACATATACAAAAAAATATTATATATATACAGGAAAAAGAATCTCTAATAATGTATGAGGAAAAATTTGCATGTATTATACAATTCAAAAACGGATACATCAAAAGAGATAAAAATAAATCATTCTACCAAAATGTTTTTTCCACCTATGATTTACAGAAGAATGGTGATGTTCGTATTTTATAGATTCAGTCAAATGGAAGTTTGACCAATTTATTCATAAAAACAGTATCCACGGCTATTTTTAAGAAATTGATTCATTTTTTCGAATTACATTGTTTCAAAATTGAGGAAATAATTACACAGGCACTTTTTTCCTTTGACCAAGGTTTTTTTTATTAGGTTTTCCTGGTTTTTAACAAAGCAGCTTCTTGCACATCAGTATAATAGACATCAAAAGTAAGAACATCAGTATAATAAACATCAAAAGTAAGAGTTATGAATATTCTGTTTTACATGGGAGCCATATGATGAGGGACCAAAACACCAAACATTTAAAGAACTTTGGCTGTCAGTAGCAAACACTGGCCGGTCCTAACTACTTTAACACACAGCTAGCTTTTTCACCCTAAACCTGTTTGGTTTCATTCATGTCTCAAATCCGGTTATTCAAAACCACAATGTCCCAAAACTCAAAAAGCAAAGAATGTGTTCTGCAAAAGCTAATAAGGAAACAAAAGACAAAAACAAAACAGAAACAGAAACTATACACACAAATATGGAACTATGTCTCTGTTTAAACCTACTACTGTTTCTGTTTATCTAACCGGTTCTCTGGCTTGTTGGGTTTCCCAGGTCCCCAAATACGGATGGTTTGGTCATCACTCGCAGAGGCCAGCATCCGAGGATTTCTCGGGTTCCAGCTCACACAGTTAACAGTCATGGAATGACCTGATAACACTTCAAGCGGTTTTGCGTTCTTCAGATTCCATATGTAAACCTGTGAACAAACCGTACTAAATATCAGTGAAAATCAACATAAAAAGAAAACTGTGTGCGGTCTACAGATAATGTGCTTTACCTGTGAATCCTCACTTCCACTGGCGATGAACGAACTGTCCAACCCACCAAAACATGACCGTATCACGTATTTGCTCTGTCTGTGACCCGAAAACTTCAATGGTTGTTTCCACTCTCCAGCAAGATCCCAAAGATGTATCTCTTGGCTACTCAAGTTGACTATGAAGAACTTACCATCACCAGAAACCGAAAGGGAAGTAATCGGCTGTTCTTCAGTGATAACACGTTCCACTAATGACTCCAAATTCAAGATCCTGATCTCTTTATCCGAAAACACTGTGATCATACTCTCTCCATCCGGTGTCACAGCCAAATCCACCACCTATTAGAAACTTGTTCATTTCAAGACCAAAGCAAGGAACCTAAAACAAATCTATTTCACCAATTCTAACCTTTGGAATTCTCGTTCCTCTCCAGGCTTTAATCTCGTTCCCATCAGTATCCCACATTACAATCCCTCTTTCTGGGTCAGAACTGCCGCAGACAAGCCGAGTTGAGTCAGGGAACCATGCGCAAGAGCTAACAGTAAATCCGCTATCGTTGTTTCCAAAGGTGTGTCTCAACACACCTGTCTCAACATCCCATAGCTTAAGAACCTCAGCGTTTCCGCATGTAAGTAGTTTTGTATCATCTGGGCTCCACGAAACAAAAGAAACTGGATTTTGGTGGCTCCGGAGAGTGTGCATGAGCTCGACTTTGTTGTCATCCAGTACCTGAAACAAGATGATGTTTTTATTGCAACACCAACTTATATCATTCCGTCACAAGACCAGAATCAACCATCTCTAGAAACCCTAAAGATACACAGAAGTCATATCAACCCTTAAGTAGTAAAACCTAGTTACATGGCTCATAATGACAAATCGCTATAACTTGCAATACCGAAGTCACTTTTTTTCTTGTCATTTAAGTGGCTTTTCTACCTTATATACCCAGCTTTAGGCCAAGACATCTAAATGTTATTTCCTTAATTTTTTTTTCCACCCTAAATATACAAGAAAGAAACCTCGTAAGGTTCTCTTTACCATCAGAGCTAGTTTATATGGTCTCTCTCTCAATGACATTAGGTAACAATAAGAGAAACCAATGTTCTAGGATATTTACCTTCCATATCATAGCTGTACAATCGCTTGATGCAGTGGCCAGATATTTGCCACTATCAGAGAACTGCACAAACCACACTTCATTTTTGTGAGCCATCAAAACCTGCAAGATAATAAGAGGTTAAGAAACTATAGGAACCAATGACAAAAGTCCGTAACTGTCTCAATATCAAAATGAAAAATACATATAGTTTACCAAGGAACAAAACCTGAACAGTTTCTGAAGGGATTTGGTCTCTACCGCAACGGTGATCCTTGTAGAGTGATACAGCATCCCATGAGTTATGATACAGGCACGTATCAATCTGGTTCATCACAGCAGACTCAACCAAATGTTCCAACCTTCTGTCAGGAATAACAATAGGCGTAGGAATCAACTTCACCAGTTCATCCAACAACCTTCTCCTCAAATCTTGAACCAAACTGCTGTCAACTTCACCCGGTTCCATCTCTTTCGAAGTAAAAATATCAAAAGCAAGCATGTGAATCTTCTCTTTCCCCAGCCTTAACAACGGAGCTTGTTTCTGCAACACATTCAAGGCCAAAGAAGCCTCCCCACGTTTCAAATACTCAGACAAACACTGCTTCAACACCAGATACAAAGCAGTGTTCCTCCTCTCATCCCTGGAATCATCCCAAAACCTGTCGAGGACCTCCAGGCAACTATCCCAACCCCCACACAAAACTTGCTTTTCAAGAAACTCAAAGTCAGGTGACTTACACGAGATGCTAGACTCTTGTTCCAGACAAGAAGCGGAGTTCTTGTAACCTAAGGAGTACAAGCATTGGATGAGAATCCTGATGAATTCATGTTTCTTGAGCAACCCTTTAGAGCCTAAAAACTCATTCTCCATCTTGGACCACTTGTAAAAACAAGCTTAAAGGTGATGACTTTGGAAGATTCTCAAGAAGATGCTATAATCAGCTACCTTCCACATTCATGGGTAGTTGGAAAGGTCCACACAAAAAAAAAAACTCAAATCGAAAGTACAAAACTTCCCGCTGAAATTGACTTTCTTCACCAAATTAGAAAGTTGCCCAGAAAGCAAATCACTCACCCAAAACGAAATTAAAAACTTTAAAAAAAAAACAGTATTCAACTAGAAAGGATCTAATGTGAATTCAAATATCTAAATCAATAATCTAACAGAAGAAAATCTCTCGGCAGTAAGTCAAAAAGAAAAACCCATCGCACGAATTCGAAAATCAAATCGATTACGATGTTCAAATCGCAGAAGGGAAATGGTGAGAGAGGAGAGATACCAACATAAGCTCAAACGAGAAGACGTCGAAGAAGAATGAAGAATCCAAATCCTTTCTTCTTTGATAATTCTCGGCGATGATGTGATGTGATGTGATCTTTTTCTCTTTGAGCAAGAGAGGTCGAAAACCATTTTACGTTGTTTTATATCGCTAATCTCTCTACATTCGTTTCTATCTTTGACATTTTTCCATATTTTACCATCTTATCTTTTTTATTAACTCGCATAAATCATTTTAAAAAAAAAATTGAAATCCAACTTTTAGTATAAAATCATTAATGAATTTTTAGTTAAAATATTAGACTAAGAATATTTTCACAAAATCTAATACATTATAAAATTTGTAGAATTCCTATTAAGTCTCTCATTATTAAAAAAATAAATAAAAAATACTTAGATTTAAAAAAGTTTTTGTCACTAAAATAGATTTTAAAAAAAAGAACATAATATATTTTGTTAAAATGTGTAAATATATATTATACCCTTTAGATTAATTAATTTACACTTAGTGTTTAAAGTTATACGGTGGGTTTTAGATTTGACCAAATATAAATTTCATCAATAATATATATATATATATATATATCAAAAATATTTTTTACTAAAAAATCAAAGGAAAAGAATACCATGTAAAATGATAGAATTTCAGAAAAAAAAAAACAGTTATTCATCATCTAACCATTTGTAAACGGGATGGTTTTCTATGGAACTTGATTACATGTTGTAGTGTTTCATGTTGTTGTGGGATGCTTGATTACATGCTCTAGTTTCGATGAAAAGATTTATGGAATTATAATTGGATTCTAATAACCACGAGAGGCTGAATGATTAGTTCTTGGTTGATAGAACTGGATAATATACGTTCAAAAGTAGTCCAAGAGATCAGCTCCCAGCATACTTGATTAGTCATCAACTTCATTTGCTAGACTTTTTAAGGCTACACATCTTTGGAGACAATTTCAGTTCGTGTACTTAGAACAATCTTGCTTCCTTCCTCTTCATCAGCAAAAGCAACCTGAAAGCTTTCCCATTTTTGAGTTGCTTTCAGACCAAAAATCCTCCAAAACGAGTAAAAGTCTATTCACTGACAACTATTTTCTTTAGCTGAACTTGTAATGAAGGTATATAGATCATCAATATTAACTGCATCTGAAGTGAGCTCTTGCAGAACAACTTTTTTAATCATGAAGACATTAAGGGTTTAGAGATAAAGACCAAAATAAATCTAAAATGATTTTTGTCCCCAAAATAACACTTAAGAAAAAAAAATAACCAAAATAGATTTTATTAAACGGTGTAAATATATATTTATATTCTTTGGGTTAATTAATCTAAACTTAGGGTTTAGAGTTATGAGATTGAGTTTTGGAAATGAGGTTTATAACTAAATAAAAATTTAAAAAATATTAAAATCTTCAAAACAAAAAAAAATATCTATTTTGGTAATTTTTTTTTCTTAATTGCTATTTTTGTGACAAAAATCTATTTGAGAGATTTGCCCTTAAGTTTATCCTAGCAGAGATCCACAATTTAACATTAAAAACTGTTGTCATTAAAAACTCTCTTTGTCAAGGTAGTCCTTCCAACCCTAGGCATACACACAATGGAGATCACAGCTGGAACGCTTATTTAATCATCAAAAGCATCAAATTGACTAAAACGATCTCTAATGCACTCTGATATTTTTTTTCTAAAATAGAAAAAACTATGTAATAGAGATAAAATTTACTCCATTGTATTTGAGAGAAAATAAAAATTATTTTTAGGAAGAAATAGATATGAGTCGGAATAGTTTTGATTTTAAATCCTATTTACTTAGACAAAATAATAATGAGTTAAAAATGCTCTAATGCTAGCTTATCTTCTTCTTGCTCAATCATTCTGCCTTGTGAAAGACCATCATGTCTTTGTTGGAGATAAGCCTCAATAGCTTGGAGCCTAAGTTTCCTATAACAAGTTGATTTAGGAATTAATGTTTAGTGCAATCCATATAGAATTAGGAGTTATCTAATACTATAGGAAATATGAGTTATCTAGCACTATATATATCATTGATGAGTTGTGTCAATGATAAGGAGAATAAGAAAGATTCAAGTGTTTAGTTTTGAGTTATTTTCTAAACATAATAAAGAGAGTTATTCTTTATAAAAGTCGTGTTGTGTTCAAGCTGAGTTTCGTGGTTAAACACAAACACGTTCTATTCCTTTTATTTGGTATTTGTTGGGTTTGTGAAAGCCCATGTCCAACTCTTTATTATCCGATTAGTACGATATTGTACACTTTGGGCCTATTAGGCAAGCCCGCATGGATTTACTTTTGGTTTCCTTCCCAAAAGGCCTCGTACTAATTAGAGTTGGATTTCTCTTTATATATTAGACACTTCTTGTCTAAACTTCCAATGTGGGACTTTGTTTGATATCTCACATTCTCCCCCTCAAACTAAGGACCACACTCATCTCGTGTGTTTTTTCCTTCAGCGAATTATCTTGGCACCATCTTGTACCGATAATCGTAGAGTTTCCTTTGAGAATATTTTATCCCACAACTTCACAGGTCCATGATCTTCTGACTAGTTTCTGCCACAAACCTCCTCTTCCGACTTGAAGGGTCCCATTCCTACTCGAAGGGTATTTTGGTCTTCTTGCAGATATTTGTCAAACCGCTCTGATACCAATTGTTGGGTTTGTGAAAGCCCATGTCCAACTCTTTATTATCCGATTAGTACGATATTGTACACTTTGGGCCTATTAGGCAAGCCCGCATGGATTTACTTTTGGTTTCCTTCCCAAAAGGCCTCGTACTAATTAGAGTTGGATTTCTCTTTATATATTAGACACTTCTTGTCTAAACTTCCAATGTGGGACTTTGTTTGATATCTCACAGTCTTGACTTTGATGTTTGTCTCCATTGTGGTTCTCAGGTCTCATAATCCAGAGGTCAATACTTCTTTTATTAATCATGTATGAAATTCGATAATGATTTGAAAATAATCCAGTCTTTTCAATATCTTATTTATAATAGGGATACAAAAGACGATAAACATTTATGTGAGGACATATTTGGAGATTTTGAAGACCTAGAGAAGATGTACACACAAAATATTGCAAGAGGAAATAATACAGTCATGTTAGGCAACACAACAGATTTTGTTTTTACTTTGTTACTAAAAGACACGGTGAAACAAACCTAGAACACATTTTGTTTGCTAATTTGCTTTGATTATTATGTAACTCCCCCTCATGCCATAGAAATTTATTATTTACAGTTAGTCACTTTATGTCTATAATAGTTTCTATATTATATCTCACATTTCATAAAATGAGATCAGTTATGGTGTGGTGAACAAAAGAGTGTGAAGTTTGATTATTTGCTCAGTTTTGTATAAAACTACTAAACTTCTCTAGGATATATATATATATATAGGACAACGATGTATGAAATAAAAGTAAAACCAGAGAAACCAATGATATATATACACAAATTCGATGTTCGATTAAGATGGTGAATGTTTGTCCACAATGTTTTTGTTCACCAAATTTTCTTCCACGTAATGCTCTCAAAAGTACACAAACATGTAAATTAAACCCGAAAGTACTCATATTTATTAGTTGCTTGCATGTACACCATACTCCTAAAAGTTTCATAACATGTAATGCTCATTTTAAGTTGATGGTTTAGTCCCATTCACATCAACCATAAAGATTTCAATTAAGTAGTTTCACGCATAAAGATTTTAATTGTGATTGTGAAAGTTACAATTGCTCGTTCATATATACATCTAAAGATTTTAATTGATTTTCATATATGTTGAACTCATCCTAAGACTGACCCCTCTACGACCAAGATCTTTCATTTCATGTCCACAAAAACTTTTCTTACATGTATTCATAACCACATGACCTTACCACAAGTATTTATAACCATATGTTTACACAACTTTGTACACGTAATCTTTATAAATATGTTTTTGTGAATAGACTATTATGAATATGAATATTTGCACAAAATCATGTTCAAAACCTTTTTTTATCTACGTTTATCTTGTATGTCCACAAACCGTCTATCCCTAATTCATTAGTCCACAACTTTTTGGTACGCGTCACTCGACCATTAAAATTCTATATATGCATTGTTTGTCTACAATAAATATTTATTAGTTATTAAAATGTAGATGTTAAAATTGTAAGAAAAAAATTACAACAAATTATTCTAAATGTAATTATTTATGTATTTTAGAATTTGAAATACAAACAAATTAATATATGAGAGGTGAATGTATAATAAAATAGAAAAATAGTTAAATATAATTTTATTGCTTACCGTTGGATCTTCTTGCTTTTAATAAAATTTAAAAGTCTAAATTTTCTTAGATATGAAAACCGCCGTATTTATTGTTCACTTCCACAAATTTAGTTAGTGTATTGTTGGATTCTAAATATTTACATTTTTCCTTTAAACCAACAATGAGCATTATTATCTTCAAAAGATAGCTTTATACATGGAAAATGTTCCCTATTAGAAAAGTGTTTTTTGGTGCACAAGAAACATAAAAATGTCTAAATGTGTAACGTTCTCGTGTTTTACTCGTTGGAAAAGTTCATCTCATGATGGAAAAATGTTTAAATGGTGCTTTAACAAGAAGTAATAATAAGTTTGAAATCCTGGAAAGTGGTCGTTCAAAAAAAAAGTCCTACATATATTACTCCATACCAAATGATGTTATCTGTGGTAAAGATAGGTTATTTTATTCATAATTTTTATCCATGAAAATTGTATCTGCACGGTTAGGCATTCACATGATTAACATTTGTTGAATTTGGTGTATTAGAAGGTTAATTATGTTAAGAAAGTGTTATTCAGTGACGTATTTTAATAAAGTTTAAATCTAAATACATTATTTGAATGATTATCTAAATTTTATTTTAAAGTATACTGATGACAATATCTTTCGTCTAACGAAATGAGACATTAAGGTGGTTTTTTTTTTCCAGTTAGTTTGTATTTGTTTAGTTACTTTTTTTAATTGTTTTGAAAAGTTATTATGGTAAGTTCATTAGAATTTTAAAAAATTTAGAAAAATAATTAAATTTAATTTTTCTTCTACAAACTGGGACAATTTTGTTTGTTTAGTTCGGACAATAAGCAAGTGTGTAATTAGCATAATTGGAAGGTAGTAGGGACAAATCACAACAAAAAGTATGTCACATAACGTTATATTTTAATGTGTAACTAGAAAGTTAGAATGTGTCTGTAAAAATATATTATTACTACATGAAAGTTTATCAAATGTTAAGTAATTAAATTCGTCGACAAAAAAAAAGTAATTAAATTCAGACCAAATCCTAGAGATTAGGAGGTGAAAGAGAGGAGGCAAGCAGGGAAAAGGCAAAAAATAAAGTAAAAAAGGACAATAATACTCAAAAAAAATTCAAGGGGGAAAGAAAATATTCGAGAAACCCGTTTGAGATTTGATTTATGTTCGTCTTTCTCCACCAAATCTGAGTTACTTGAAGTTCTTCTCTCTCGGAGGTGTTCTTATCATTCCAGATCCAGAATCTGTATCTCAGCTCTCTAAACGAAATGGTAAGATCTCATTGTGTGTTTCAATTTGGTTCATTCTGATCAAATCCCGTTTTAATTTGGCGTTTTAAAGAGTTTTTTTTTTTTATTTCGGATCATGGCTTTGAGCTGACTTAAGAGTCATCATCTGTAGATGATAGTCTTGTATGAATCAATATATTTGACTTCAACTATGACCACTCTGTTTTGAGTTTGATGTTTGGTCTGAATTTCCATAAGCTATATTTGTTCATTACCACAATGGATTTTTTTTTTCTTACATTACGGTTTGATCAGCCATTTGGAAATTAAAAGCAATCAAAATGTAGTTGTGTAAGCAATTCTGATCACAGTATATGAGGTTCTGAGAGAGCTTAAGAAGTGGGTTTATACTTCTTTTACCAGCTGAGAGGAACTTGCTTTGATTCCTAAAGCTCTCACAGTTCTTGAGAACTAAGACTTTGACAAGTGACAACCCTTTGTTTATACAGGCTGGTAACTTCACTCCTTCAGTTGGGTCGTCTGTGTGGGTGGAGGACCGTGACGAAGCCTGGATCGATGGTGAAGTTGTAGAGGTTAATGGTGAAGATATCAATGTCCTATGCACTTCAGGGAAACGTGTATGCCTCTGCTTTTCATGTAAAATGAAAACAAAAATAAATCTTTTGATGTGAAAGCAGTTCTATTCTTACTTTTCTTGACCTTCAAAAAATTCAGGTTGTTACAAAAGCATCTGCTGTTTATCCAAAAGATACGGAAGCGCCAGCATCTGGAGTTGATGATATGACAAGACTTGCTTATTTACATGAACCCGGAGTTCTACAGAATTTGCATTCAAGATATGATATTAATGAGATTTATGTGAGTATGATTTCTTTTTCAAATATATATATATATATATATATATATAGTCTAGATATGTGTGTACTAAGGCTTTCATTTTCGTATAGACTTATACAGGAAGTATACTGATTGCTGTTAATCCGTTTAGAAGACTTCCACATCTTTATAGTAGCCATATGATGGCACAGTATAAAGGTGCTGCCTTAGGGGAGCTAAGTCCACATCCATTCGCTGTCGCAGATGCTGCGTATAGGTAAATCCATACACTGTGGTGAAACATTTTTTGCTTTTATTGTGTGTTTTGCTGATACTTTATATGTAATTTTGCCTGTTTTCGTCTCGTTCTAATGCAGACAGATGATTAATGACGGTGTAAGTCAATCTATTCTGGTTAGTGGAGAAAGTGGCGCTGGTAAAACTGAAAGCACAAAGTTGCTGATGAGATATCTTGCTTACATGGGAGGGAGAGTTGCTTCTGAGGGAAGAAGTGTTGAACAAAAAGTATTGGAGGTGAGAAAAGCATCATATTTATATATCTATGTTCAGCCAGATCCTGTTTTTTGCTTTGGTCTGTTTCATACTAGCTTCTTGATGGTGTCTTTTATTCAGTCAAATCCTGTGTTAGAAGCATTCGGAAATGCAAAGACTGTCAGGAACAATAATTCCAGGTAACAATCTTTATAGCATTCTTTCATCTACATTATTGAGATTTTACTTATAAGTTTTTGAATTCATTTATTTTACTCATATTTTTTGTGTACTTAATAGTCGTTTTGGTAAGTTCGTGGAGATTCAGTTTGACGACAAGGGAAGGATCTCAGGAGCTGCCATAAGAACTTATTTGTTGGAAAGATCACGTGTTTGTCAGGTCTCTGATCCTGAAAGAAACTATCACTGTTTCTACATGCTTTGTGCTGCTCCAAAAGAAGTAAGTTTTGTAATTCACTTAGAGAGAGTATGATGTAAGTAAGTTTTGGCTTACTAAACCACACCTTTTTTCTGAAATGATGTTTCCTACTATCAGGATGTGCAGAGATACAAGTTGGGTGAACCAAAAACATACCACTATCTCAATCAGTCTAAATGTTTAGAGGTGGATAGTATAAATGATGCTGAAGAATACCATGCCACAAGACGTGCTATGGATGTCGTGGGGATCAGTACTGAAGAGCAGGTAGTAATCTCAAAACTATATTGTCTATGTAGAAAGATTCTATACTTTACTGATATTATCTCGTTTCAGGATGCGATTTTCAGCGTTGTAGCTGCCATTCTCCATCTCGGGAATGTCGAGTTTGCTAAAGGAGCAGAGATTGATTCATCGGTTCCTAAAGATGAAAAATCATTGTTTCATCTGAAAACTGCAGCTGAGCTTCTCAGGTAAATGCCTCAACTAATAGAGCGAAAGAATGTTTGTTTTCTTTTCGTGGAGTGAAGTAGGTTTCATTATTCATATCGTCTTCCTTTTCCAGCTGCGATGAAAAGGCACTTGAGGATTCACTATGCAAGCGTATCATGGTAACTCGTGATGAAACCATCACAAAAACTCTTGATCTAGAAGCTGCTACTCTTAGTAGAGATGCTTTGGCTAAAGTCATGTACTCACGGTTGTTTGACTGGTGGGTTCCCGATTCTACCCTGATGAATGTATTCATATCTGCTTCTCCTTATTTGTAAAAAAATAAGCTTCAGAGGTGCTTTGCCATTATAATAGTTATATACTAATTCATTATGGTCTCTGCAGGCTTGTTGACAAGATTAATAGTTCAATTGGTCAAGATCCTCACTCGAAGTACTTGATTGGTGTTCTTGATATTTATGGATTCGAGAGTTTCAAGACAAACAGGTGCTTAAGTGGTATGCTTGTAGTTTTCGTTACTGGTTAGATGGGTTTCCTTAATAAAGTGGATCGATCTCTAATACTTCACATTTCACAATGTATGGGTCTGGTCAGTATCATCAAGCTAGTGCTTGTTTTTAAGATGGACAGTTTGGTTTTTCTTACTGCCTATCAAATAGTGAGTTTGTGAGGTTATCGACTATATATATGTATACAAGATTAACTTCATTGTTTGACTGTTAAATAGTTACTCATGACTGTTTCTTGTATATCTTTGGCCTGATACTTACAATCGCAAGCTTTATTGCAGTTTTGAGCAATTTTGCATCAATCTGACCAATGAAAAACTTCAGCAGCATTTTAATCAGGTATGATCAGAAGAAGCTCTTTTACTTTTTGATTATCAGCCCGTCTATATTCTGCTGCGCCCTTGGTTCTGAGGTTTGTAAGTTCTCTTCGTGCAGCATGTCTTTAAAATGGAGCAAGAGGAGTATAAGAAGGAGGAGATCAACTGGAGCTATATAGAGTTCGTCGACAATCAAGATATCTTAGACCTAATAGAAAAGGTGTCTGTTTGATGATATATGTTTCCCTGTTGCCAGTTATCTTGCCACAGTCAATATTAATGATCTCCTTTCACCGTCTGCCTTTTTTTTGTGTTCTTCAGAAACCTGGAGGTATTATTGCTCTGCTAGATGAGGCTTGGTGAGTATGAAACACAGACTGTTGATTCTGAACCTTTGCTATCAGTTCATTTCACAAACTTGGCTTTGTTTTTGAACAAAATAGCTGAAGTGAGACTTTTGCCATGCAGCATGTTTCCAAGGTCAACGCATGAAACTTTTGCACAGAAGCTATACCAGACTTTCAAAAACCACAAACGCTTTACCAAACCGAAGTTAGCACGTAGCGACTTCACAATTTGTCATTACGCTGGTGATGTGAGCAGCCGTTGCTTTTATTGGTTCACATGATTGTGAAAAAAAACGTTTCCAAGACATACCAGTTATTGTTCTGTTGTTATATTGTCTAACAAACCATTGGGTTATTGTTCCAGGTCACTTATCAGACAGAACTATTCCTGGACAAGAACAAAGATTACGTTATTGCTGAGCATCAAGCATTGTTAAATTCTTCTAGTTGTTCCTTTGTAGCAAGTTTGTTCCCACCAATGTCTGACGATTCGAATAAGTCAAAATTCTCATCTATAGGTACCCGTTTCAAGGTGAGTCTGATTTTGGTTTCCAGTTTCGACTTAACAATCAAAAAGCTTTGGTCTGTTGATTCCATTTTCTGCCTCTTTTCAGCAACAATTGGTATCGTTGCTTGAGATTCTCAATACCACGGAGCCACACTATATTCGCTGTATCAAGCCAAATAATCTTCTGAAGCCTGGAATCTTTGAGAATGAAAACATTTTACAGCAATTACGTTGTGGGGTGCGACTGACATTCTCTGTTGCTTCTCAGTTTCTCGTGTAAATTTTTTATTACTGAAAGAGGTATATTGTTTGTCTTGATGACTTCAGGGAGTAATGGAGGCAATCAGGATCAGTTGTGCTGGCTATCCTACCAGGAAACATTTCGATGAATTCTTGAACAGATTTGGTATTCTTGCTCCAGAAGTGCTGGTCAAGAAGTATGATTGATTGCTCCCCTCTTTTAAAATTTCCTTTGCTGAGTGGTTATGTTCACTGACATGTGATTTCTTTTATAATAGCTCTGATGATCCTGCTGCTTGCAAGAAGCTTCTGGAGAAAGTTGGACTCGAAGGTTATCAGGTAAGTTAATGTGTGATGAGCTACATTTATAGTGGAGGATTGACATTCGCTTTTGTAGATTGGCAAGACAAAGGTTTTTCTGAGGGCTGGACAAATGGCAGACTTGGATACAAGAAGGACTGAGGTCTTGGGAAGATCAGCAAGCATTATCCAGAGAAAAGTCCGGTCTTATCTTGCTAAAAAGAGTTTCATCCTTCTTCGTAATTCTGCTAAGCAGATCCAGGCAGTTTGCAGAGGTACTTTAAACGTTCTTGTCTTTCTTTCTAATTTAGTTTCTGGACTAACTTGCAAACCTATGTGTCTTCCTGTTTGTCAGGTTATCTCGCTAGAAATGTATACGAAGGCATGCGCAGGGAAGCTGCTGCTTTAAAAATCCAGAGAGACTTGCGTATGTTTCTGGCTAGGAAGGCTTACACGGAAGTATTTTCTGCTACTGTTTCTGTCCAGGCTGGTATGCGTGGTATGGTTGCCCGTAACGAACTATGTTTCAGAAGGCAGACGAAAGCAGCAATAGTTATTGAGGTACACTTATTTCAAAACTGCAGAAGTGTGGTACTATTAGAGTTTCAACTGCTCAGAGAACACCAATGAACATAAAGAGATTAAGTCCTTTCATAGAGACCTATGGATAACAATGAAACAGCTGTTTCTGTATTAATTCTGATCATGTTAATGATCATTTGCTATTATAGACTTGGTGCCGTGGATACTTGGCCCGGCTGCATTACAGAAAACTAAAGAAAGCAGCTATCACGACACAATGTGCATGGAGGTCGAAGATTGCTCGTGGGGAACTTCGGAAGCTTAAGATGGTGAGATGTGGTTTCTTTCTTTGTCTAGTTTTGTTCTATGGTCTCTTGTTTCAGAGGTTTATGAAGGTATTGCTTTTCATGAAATTAACATAATTTCTTAATTCATTATACTCATAGGCTGCTCGAGAAACTGGAGCACTTCAAGAAGCCAAGAACAAGCTAGAGAAGCAAGTTGAAGAGCTGACCTGGAGATTGCAGTTAGAAAAACGGATAAGGGTGAGATTGCTGTTTGAAGAACCATATTCTTCTTGCATTGTGTTTTGCTCATCTTCTTACAATGCTGCAGACTGACCTGGAAGAGGCCAAGAAACAAGAAAGTGCAAAAACGCAGTCGTCTTTGGAGGAATTGGAACTTAGATGCAAAGAAACCGAGGCATTACTTATTAAAGAGCGTGAAGCTGCCAAGAAAGTTGCCGAGATTGCCCCCATTATTAAAGAGGTTCCTGTGATTGATCAGGAATTAATGGAGAAGATCACAATTGAAAATAAAAAGCTAAAGGTTTGTGAGAGTTTCTGAATGTGTACCTTACTTACTGTAGAAGAGAGTAAGTATATGCAATATTCTGAATTGCTTGTCATATACAGGGGATGGTGAGTTCACTGGAAATGAAAATCGATGAAACAGAGAAAAAACTTCAGGAGACAACCAAGATTAGCCAGGACAGACTGAAGCAAGCATTGGATGCTGAATCCAAACTAGTGAAGTTGAAAACCGCAATGCAAAGGTACATTTTTCAATAAACAAACCTTGATCTTGCTGTGATTGCTTGCTTGTCTTGTTCAAACTATGTCTTGACGTTTGCATCTGCAGGCTTGAAGAGAAAATCTTAGACATGGAAGCTGAGAAAAACATTATGCGTCAGCATCAGCAAACAATCTCAAGCACTCCTGTGAAGACTACTCTAGGACATCCTCCAACTACACCTTTTAAGGTAGAAACTCTAAAATGTACTCTTTGAGCTGCCTTCTTACCAGCAATCAGATGCTAACTCTCATTCTGTTTGTAGAATTTGGAAAATGGCCACCAATTAAACTTGGAAAGCGAGTTCAATGTATAGTTTCCTCCAACCAGCTATTCTCATCATGTTATTTGTTTGCATTTTTACGTTAGTTATTAATCTGTGTAGTGTACATTTTTGTAGGAAGCTGAGTTTACAACACCAGTTGCTGGCAACGCTGAGAAATCTGCTGCAGAACGTCAGATTGTAAGTTTCCTGGTTACCTCATTAGTAATTCTTCACACAGCTGTTAGTAAGTTTCCGGGTTACCTCATTAGTAATTCAGCCACAGTTAGTTCTGATAACTTGATTTGTCACTACAGATGAATGTTGATGCTCTCATTGACTGTGTAAAAGACAACATCGGCTTCAGTAATGGGAAACCTGTGGCTGCATTTACAATATACAAATGTCTTCTTCACTGGAAGTGTTTTGAATCTGAGAAGACCAATGTGTTTGATCGTCTGATTCAGATAATTGGTTCTGCGATTGAGGTAATTGGGAATGCATTTTGTAACATTGTGTCAATGTAAGATTACTTGAACTAGGAAGTTTCCAACTGTTGTGCTGATATTTTCAGAATGAAGATGACAATAGTCACTTGGCGTATTGGTTGACAAGCACATCGGCACTATTATTTTTGCTTCAAAAAAGTCTTAAAACCGGTGGATCAACACAAATCAAGAAGCCAACTGCTGCGACTTCTTTGTTTGGAAGGATGGCCATGGTTAGTAGTATTGTTGAGTTAATCTGACTTTCCGGTTACTGTCTTAACCATCCTCTGTCTGTCTTGTTCACCAGAGCTTCCGCTCATCATCCGCTTCAGGCAGCCTAGCAGCAGCAGCTGAAGCTGTTGCCAACGCAGTGATCCGTCCTGTGGAGGCCAAGTACCCGGCTCTGCTTTTCAAGCAACAGCTTGCAGCCTATGTTGAGAAAATGTTTGGGATGGTTAGAGATAACTTGAAGAAAGAGATATCGACTTTACTTTCTCTATGCATTCAGGTTTCTTCCTGGCTTTCTTTGTATCCTAATGGCGTGAAGATTATGTTTCTTTGCACTTTGAAGATAATCTTTGTTTGTCCAAATGTAAACTTTAGGCGCCGAGAACTTCTAAAGGAGGGATGCTAAGATCTGGTAGGTCCTTTGGAAAAGACTCTCCTGCAACTCACTGGCAAAGCATTATCGATGGTCTCAGTTCGCTTCTTGTCACATTGAAAGAAAATCATGTAAGGAAAAAAAAAAATAGAGTTTCGATTGGCGTTTTACTATGCGTGTCCTCACTCCATTACATCAGTTCTCATATCGTAACATGATAATCTCCAGGTTCCTTTAGTACTCATCCAGAAGATATACTCTCAAACATTCTCTTTCATCAACGTACAACTTTTCAACAGGTAAAGTTTAATTCTTGTGTACCTAATATGTAACTGTGCGTTTTGGTCTCACTCACACGGTTTTGCGGGTTTATAATTTCTTAAAGCCTTCTTCTGCGAAAAGAGTGTTGTACATTTAGCAATGGAGAGTTTGTCAAGGCCGGGCTTGCTGAGCTGGAGCTATGGTGTTGCCAAGCCAAAGAAGTAAAATTGATTTTTGTTACAAAATATTTTCGTATTGTTCTATAGATCAATGATTTTATTGTCTGTGATTTGCAGTATGCTGGACCGTCTTGGGAAGAACTGAAACAAATCAGACAAGCCGTTGGGTTCCTGGTATGTTATACTTCCTACCAACTTATGGAAAAATGTAGCTTGTACTTGACAGTCATTGGTTCCTTTAAACTGCAATAACATTAATTTGTTCTCTTTTTCGCCTTCAGGTTATACACCAAAAGTACAGAATCTCATATGATGACATAGCACACGATCTTTGCCCGGTTAGACTGTTTACAGTTTCTAGAAACACACTTGATGGTCATTCTTGTTACTGCCTAACATGTTCTTCGTTATTTGTTACAGGGCCTCAGTGTCCAGCAGCTTTACCGTATTTGCACATTATACTGGGACGATAGCTATAACACCAGAAGCGTCTCACAAGAAGTACTTTAAAAACATTTTTCACTTCCATTGTTCAATTTGAGACCTTTGTAGATGCTGAACAAAATTTTCAGGTTATATCGAGTATGCGGGCACTCATGACAGAGGAATCTAATGATGCAGACAGTGATTCCTTCTTGTTGGATGATGATTCCAGGTAAAAACTCTACTTTGATACACAAATAAAGCATAAACTCTTAAGAAGTTTCAATGTTTTAGAGTTTAAAATGATCTAAGATCCATCATTTACGTCAAATTAAGCTTTATGAAGGTAACTGTTTAAGAGATACAAGACAGCTACTGATTATTTTGATAACTTTATGGTTTTTCTTTTGTAGCATTCCTTTCTCAATCGATGATATATCAAGTTCGATGCAAGAGAAGGACTTTGTAGGAATCAAACCAGCAGAGGAACTTCTTGAAAATCCTGCTTTTGTATTCTTGCACTAAGAAGTTGCTGAAAGTTGAGAAGCTCAGATTCTAAAAGCTCTCTTCCTCTCTGTTTTTTAGTCTTTGGGGGTGGAGAGGAGGGCCTTCCTCAACCAAGAGGAAAGAAGATGGGTAAAGTGTAAATTTCTCTTTGTTATGGGGCTGTTTTGAAAATATTACCACGGTAATTCTCAACTGTTCATTCATTTATTATTTTTGACCTCAGATTTTATTTCTCGTTTTATAAGTTTTTAGACCGACGATTATATGTTGCGAAGTTTAAGATTCTTTGGATTGTTTTGTTGTATAAAGTTATGAGAACAGTATATTATTGTATGGTTATTGTTTTAAAACATAAAACGCTTGGTGTGCTTTTTTATTTAATAATTCAACAGAAAAATACATAAAATCAATTAAAACACAAACACAATAATGCGATTTTTTATTCACATGTGAGTTGGCATAGGCGCTAAACTACCAAAATCGTACCTATATACATTTAATCCATCAGATTTTTTTTTTTTAATTCTAAAGTGGAACTAATGTTAAGAGAAAGCAATTATTTGTCTAATACTCCTTATATTTCAAAATATAAATTAGTTGGTTTAAAAGCACAAATATTAATATAGTCATTATTTAGTCCTTAGCATTTAATCAAAGAAAAAAATGATCAATTCTAAAATATATTTTCATTTTGTTTTTAGCATTTTAATTAAATACTTTTAGTCGATTCACTTGTATTGAATTTTGAAAATCACTAGGAAATAAATAAATACTCTACAAAACAATTTATACTTTATCGGCCTTTGACCATTTTCTAAATGGAATTATCTACGTAACCATCAAATCTTGAACAATTAATTGAGCTATCTCATATGGATAATAGAATATTGGTTTATATCTTTTTTTTGACTGAGGTTTATATCTTAGTATAATAGTTTAACATTTGAATAATCACGTATTTATGAAAATGAATATCAGTCATTATTAGATTCAAAAATATCATATCATTTTTGGGGGAATGATTAAAGGACAACCCCTTACAATACAAACAATAAATTAATTGTTTAACTAGATTTTAATCTTCAATTTAAAACAAATGATTTATCTTGTGGTTAAAAAGTAGCTTGAAAAATGTTTAAAAACAAATAAATTATTAATGTTGGTAATACAGAACTAAAATATGTTAGAGATGAATCTTTTACTATATATGAATATATATAGTGCAAAAGAAAGATTTGTTTTTGGGTTGATTTCCAAAAAAAATCTAAACAAAAATTTGTCAAAAAACAGAAGATCTTTTTTTTACCAGTTAAACTCTACTATTTACATGATTTTAAACATATTTTTTATTTTAAAGATATAGAATGTCGAACCATAAATTATGATAATGGAAAAATTGTAATGTATAACATATGCTATGGAAATGTTATAGAAATTTATACTTTATATGATCAATACTATATTATAGCTATTATATAATTGTATACCTATAGAAATATCAAAGAATGCCTACATTATAAAAATCATATTGTAATACTCTTATTAATAAAAGTTTGTAAATTTTTATTTCCTGGAAAATAGATAAACTTAAACACAGCATCCATTTTAAACAAAGGAGATACATAAAGAAACCAACATATAATATAAGGTGAATGAGTAAGAGTTCATATAAATAGGTCAACAGAGATTATGAGAGTAATTGGTTGGGATGTCTTTAAATTTTGTATTGTAAAATTTTGTCTATAGACTTTTTGATGTAAATGTAACTGTTGTAACTGTATATTTTCCTAAAACACAAAAATATTGCTTTAGTAATAGGGTTTTATAGCTATTTTTTTGGCTGTATTTTTAAAAATTGATTTAAAAGAATATAGATACAAGTTAAAGATAAAGAAGGTATTTATAACCAACCAATCACCATCTATATAAGACTTTAAAAAGCAATTGTATAGTAAAAGTCGATAATTTATGGCACTCGTATATAGTGAAGGGTCAATTGTATGATATCAATCGCATAATAACGAAAGGTCTCTTCTATGAAAAATAAAAATAACGAATATATAGTATTTCGGTTAGAAAAATATTAGAGTGGTCAACTATTAATATAAAAGTGACACAAGAAGCAATATTCTTATTAAACCAAAGACAAATCTACAAAAGAAAATATCATGTTTTAATAATATTGATAGATTTAGAGCTTCACGCTCCTCTAAATTTTACTCAATATTGTTTATGTTACACTGTAAACAATAAGGATAATAAAACAGAAAATATGTATTTTTGACATTTTATTCTTAGGCATGTACTTATTTGTGTTGGTTAGTTCACAACGACGGTCACACCGGGAGGCAAAAACATGTGATTCGATAACGTCGAATAAAGCCAATGATCAAATTAAGCAAGACAAAAAAAAAAGTCAATGATTGAAGATACAAGAAAAAGGAAGCTTCAACGAAAGTTTCGATTGTTTCTCGAATATCTGTTAACTGTATTTCATCCAAAATAAATATATATATATATGTTTACCTTATAGTTGTTAGAGAGGTCATCTAATTGATAGGCTTACTTAAACTGAACAACTCAAAAGTGGTCTAGCCAGTGGCCTATCTATATGTACTGGTAGATGTGTAGGATCGAACACGACTGGAGACACATATAAACTTCTCAAAAAATTTAAAAGTTACAACTATATATACAAAAGCAGCATAAGCATCAAATCTTTGTGCCAGCAAAGAGAACTCTAGCTTTTGATATTAGTTTAATATTTTTCTAATTTTTAATGGATATCATTTTAAACCTTTGATTTGTATACTTTGCTGCCGAGACAAGGGTGATAGGTGAAAAGTGAAAACAATATAGTATGTTGCAGCAGTTGAAATAGCTAGATCTCTTTTTATGACACCATGCATAATGGGGTAGTGGGTTTATTAAAGGTCCTATTAAAATAAAAAGTTTATTGAAAGCAAATTATACAACATATCATTGCATAGATTATAGAGCTTAACATTCCTTAAGTTTGGTCATATACACACAAAATGTATTACAGTTACAAATTTCATTATTAACCAACTTTGTCTAGCGGTTAAAGGTTTCGTAACCAGTATTAAAATTATTTTATTGTCACTTATATTTCTTTCCAATAATTTTATCAACTTTTTTATCATTCCAATCTTTATAATTTAATAACTTTTTTACATATTTTATAATTTAACTATCATATAATATTACTAAAATTTATGTGAATTTGATTTTTTTTTGATAAGTATGTGAATTTGATTTCATATTACAAAAATCTCTCAAATGTTATCTATATTATTTTAGCTTAATCAAAACTCATTATTAATGAATTCATTATATTATATTCTTATGTTCAGATTGAATAAATTCATAAAAATTATTATTATAAACAATATTAATTGTATGTTTTATATTTATTTATAAAGTTGTATGACTTTAACTAATTTAAATCAATAATAAAGATTTAAGAGTAAAATTTGAAAATTTTAAATTTTAATATAAGGTTTTGCTTTTAGAAAGAAACACCATCAAGTTTTAAATTTGAGGTTTTATCAAACTTTAAAATAAAGTTGGTTTTGGAGATGTTATGAATTTAGGAAAAATGCTACAATGAGTCGATGATTGAAGAGTATTTGGTATTTACAGATATTACTGTTGAATAAAATATTATGATATTTTTAATATAAAATAATGTAGTCTTTATCAGGCAAGTTGTACTTACATTTTGTTGCCTTGCCTAGCCTACATAGTTATTCTTTGTTGTAGTCCAAGAATTAATGATTTTCTCTAATTCTAGTCTGTATCCTATCAAATGAATTCGAAGCCTATCAGTGGTATAATGCAACTGTATAAATAAATAAAAACAAAATAAAAAATCTCTTACAGAGCTGTAGAATCATGAAAGCATGGGTTCATAATTATTGTTCCATTAACGTATAGTTGAAACATACTCCCAAGACTTTCAAATTTTAAAAATTTACATGCCTTAATAAGCGCCGGCAATGATTACAATTATTCTCACTTTCTTGGCTTCAATTTGATTTTCCCATAATAATTTTTATAACTAATATATAATTTCCTTTATTTTATATCTAGAAAATGTATTTAATACTCACCCCGACTAAAGAATATATGTTTTAGAATTTTCACATATATTAACAAAACATATCAATAAGATATTATTTTGTGATGATTAGTTATTTTCATAATTTTTAGCCAAACAAAATTTAATGAACACATTTTTTTTTTTAAATTTAAAATTTATTATTATTATATACATTGAAAATATAAAATATGTATTTAAAAAAAAAATAAACATGGATTATATTAAAACATAGGGAGTATAAAGAATATATATGAAAGTTACTGTATCAACATTTTATAGACCATGACTAATTTTTGTCAAGTGTTAACAAAATTGAATAACTTTAACATGTTGGACATCCACCAGTCTGTTTAAAGAGAACAGTAAGAAGTGGCATAAATATTTGGGAAAACAATTATAAAAATATTACAACTAAATTTCATTAAATTTTTTATATCTAATTTCTTTTCATCGCCCAGTTTAATATTCCAACTAATTCTTTTGCGCCTTTTAATATATAAACTTTTAAAAATATGCCCATTTTAATATCTAAACTTTATTTATTTTAACTAAAAATATTACAAGTTTCAAACGAAATTTTAAAAATTCCAAAATCTAAGAGAAAATATGAAAAAATTTCAATTTTATTTTAGTATTTAGAAAAGAAGATAAATAAATAAGCGGTTTTTTTCTAATAAAATTGAAAATTAATTTCGAATGTAAAAAAATAAATTTGTTTTTTATTTTAGGAAAAAAACTAAATTCAATTTTTAAAATTTTAAAATTTTATTATAAAGTTTAAGATTATACAACATTTAGTTAGTTTTATTTTTCAAACAAACAATAAAATTAAATTTTTTTAGAATTTTCTATAAATTTTAGAAATTTTTTAAGTTTTATTTGAAATTTATTAGTAATTTAACAAAAATAAATAAATTTTGGATATTAAAATGGGTATAGTTTAAAATTTTATATACTAAAATAAGTAAAATAATTAGTTGGAGTATTAAACTAGGTAATGAAAAAATTTGTGTATCAAAAAGCTTAAGTTAGTTGGATTTTTATGGAACTTTCTAAATATTTTGACAAACTAAAAGAAAACGAGTATGATCGGGAAATTCTGATTCATATAAAAACGGTATATATGTAGGGTTTGTTAAAAAAGACCTCTATAGCTCATTTTTCGTCTGTCAACTATATTAAATTAGTCTGAAACACAAGTTTAGAGACTAGCATATGTCGCATGAATTTTGAATTTCTATTTTTAATCGCTAATATTAAATATAGTTATTCATTTTTACTCATTATGAACATATAAAATGTGTATCTTGTTAATACTAGTTTTGAACATGTAGGTAGATTAGAAGTATGATTCAAAAGACAAAAATAACATTGTTTATTTACTTACAAAATTTAATACTCAGTAAAAAAAACTAATGTCAAATTCATTTATATGCCAAAGGTTAAGAAAAGAAACTCATTTATAAAAAATAGAACTATATTCATCAAATATAACAAAAGTAGCAATATGGACGGACTAAGGATATCTGAATATTCCAATATGGATGGTATAATTATAAGGAAGTTAATATAATCATACAAATAAATGAATAAATTATCCGACATGATCAATAATTAATTAAACCTTGTAATAATAATAGAAACGCGTCTTAAAAAGAATAAGAAACCAAACCCGTTATGTTGTACTAAAGTCGTAACCTGCTCCATTATCCATGGACAACACACAACTCTCTTGCATCCACTTCCGTACCTGTCGCCTTCTATTTAATCGCATTTAATCCACGCGTTTCGCGTCCGACATTGCGTCGGTGATGTCACCACAATCTTCTTTACTCAAAAGTCTTTAACAGCGAGAAAAAAGCTTCAACCTTTATCGCGTTAACCGAAGCCCCGGCGAAAAAGCTTCTACCTTTATTTGTCTAAACGAAGCTCCGGCGAGAAAGCTTCTACCTTTATTTGTCTAAACGAAGCTCCGGCGAGAAAGCTTGTACCTTTATATTGTCTAAACGAAGCTCCGGCGAGAAAGCTTGTAGCTTTATATTGTCTAAACGAAGCTCCGGCGAGAAAGCTTAAACCTTTATATCATTACAGCGAAGCTCCGGAGAGAAAGCTTGTAGCTTTATACTGCTAAATCGACTCTCCGGCGAGATTTTCACCGGGTAATGCAGATTCCGACAGACAAGTCCTTGTCTTTCTCTTCAGTGAACTGTCGTTTTCCGTTTGAAACGACGGCGTTTTCTTCGTGAAACTTTATATTTCTTTTGCGAAATACGTTCCTGATTTTATTTGCCTTTTTGGATCTCTTTCCTTTTCAGACTAACGTTCTCCCTGTGAATTCGCCTCTCTTCTTACCTTTTTTGTTCTTATGGCGTCGGTTGCGTTTGCGTTTGTAAACGCTAATCTCTTTGGTGTGGCTAATAAATGCTTCTTGATTCGACGCGTTTGATTGCTCTTTTAATTCTCAAGATTGCCTTCTTTTATTTCCCCTAATAATATTCAATATTTTTTGTCTTCTTGAATCTCAAGTTGTCTCCTCTACACTATTGGTTTGTCTTGTGTACTCATCCTTGCGCAAGAAAGTCTCTGTTTTTTTTAATATGCTTTGTTAACTTAAATTGTTATATTGTTTCAGCCGTTGAAAATGAATCGGAATCGAAGAAGAAACGTTCAGCAGACTCAGGGATGTTTGGGTCGTATGGTAAACCTATTCGACTTCGGAACAGTCAGTAGTGGGAAGAAGTTTCTCACTAATAAACCCTACTTTGATGATAATGGTTAGCCTTTAACCTCTTGAGGATTTTATAAGGTTGTATTCATGATGGATTTGATAAATGATTATGTCTCTCTTCACAGGGTCTGTAAAAAGGAATCAACTTGATCTGATAGAAGATAAAGTTGTGAGTTTTTTAAAGACAACAGAACAGCTTTCTGTTTTAATATGTAATAAAAAGAAAAGTGTTCACCTTCTGTTCATTTTGTGATTGCAGGATACCATTGGAACACCAATGAAGAAGCTTTTAGAAGAGGAGATGTCAAAAGAACTGGAATTGACGGTCGGTGGTGGTGGTTCGACAAATTTGGTTGCTAAGTTAATGGGTCTTGAATCATTTCCTCATGCTCAAAGGAGTAGTAACAGCTCGAAACCTCGGCTTAAGAGGTCGTTAAGTCATGGAGAGTGTAGAGATGTCTATGAGATTTGGGAGAAACCACCAGGTGTGGAGGGTTTAAGCAAGAAGAAGATGGACATTGTCCGTGAGAAGTTCTTGGAGGCGAAACGTTTGGTTACAGACGAGAAGCTTCGACATTCCAAGGAGTTTCAAGAAGCTATGGAGGTTTTGAGTGAGAACAAAGAGTTGTTCCTCGAGTTTTTGCAGGAGTCGAATAACTTCTTCTCTCATCATCTCCATAGTTTTGAGTCCACAGCCCCGGAGAAGTCAAAGACGATCACTATTCTGAAGCCTTCAAAGACTGTTGATGATTACAAGTTAGGTGAAGAAGCAGCAGTCATTGAATCATCCAGAGACGGAACAAAGAGTGAAAAGGGTCTTGATTTGTTCAAATGGCCTGTTGAAGAAACCAAGAAATCAACTAGAATAGTTGTTCTGAAACCTAATGGCCATGTCACAAAGGCTTCTTCATGTCCAACCTCTCCAAGAGGTTTTGAGGAGAGAGAGTCAAACGATGTGGTTAGGAGACTAAAGAGACAGACACTCAAGGATGAAACTTCACATTCTTCTGTCTTCTCCAACGGCTATATGGGAGATGATAGTTATGATGCAGATTCTGAAATCATGTCACCGGTTTCTAGGCATTCATGGGACTATATCAACAAGTATGATAGTCCTTTTTCTTCTTCGCCTTTTAGCAGAGCCTCTGGTTCTCCAGAGTCATCATCAGTCTGCAGAGAGGCCAAGAAACGGCTTTCAGAGAGATGGGCATTGATGGCAGCATCTAATGAGAATTTGCAGGAGGCCAAAGTTATTGAGAAGAAAGGTGGTAACATTTCTTTAGGTGATATGCTTGCACTTTCAGATTCAATGACAGATCTTAGAACAGAAGAAGAAGTCAATGATGGTAATGAAGAAAATGATCCTGGAGTGTCTGCATCTTGCTTACCTGGTAATTTCAGTAGAGAGGAAAGCAATTCAAAGCCATTTAAAAGCCTCATGCGGTCAAAATCTCTCCCTGAATCATCCACAAGTCTTGGTCACAAAGCCCTTGATAACAACAACAAGGGCAAATCCAAAGTTCCTGAGGAGCTGACAAAGTCAAAGAGCTTGAAATGGTCTCTGAAGGGTAGAGTCACAAACTTTCTTTTCTCAAGGAACAAGAAAGCAAGTAATGAGAGATCTAACGAGGCAAATCCTGAAAGCTTGAATTCTCGTTGTAACGATGAATCAGTGTCTGCAAGAAGCATGGTTTCTCGTGAGGTATTGTAATCATATATGATCACACATTTGCTGGTTTCAATCCATTCATATGTTGCATTATTTTATTTATAATATTTTTGGTATCACAACAGGCAAGCCTATCAACTCGCTTTCCAGTTTCAGTCTTGGAAACTTCTTCTGATGAAGATGATGAAGTCTTTTTTAATTCCTCTGTTATGAATAGATCATCATCCTCTTCTCTTGGTAAGTTTTCATCTTAAAACAAGCACTCACTCTTTCTTTATCCTGTTTCCTTATTAAATCTTGAGAAAAAAAAAACAGAACCGGAGATGATGATGTCCAACTTACTAGGCAAATCGCCTTCCATTGGTCGAAACTTTTCATTCAATGACTCAACAGTAGCTCGGTGCTACTCATCAAAACACTCTACTACTTCCACAAGAGACGAGGAAGAAGATTTGCGTCTCCTCATCAACACACTCTTATCAGCAGCTCATCTCGATGAAGAGCAAGACTCATCCTCGCCATCTTCCATCATAGACTATCTTTTGTCTAAATGGCATTCCGTAGAAAGCCCATTAGACCCATCTCTGAGAGACAGCTACGCAGACTCAACAGAACATCAAAGACTCGGGTCAAACGTGAAGAAGCTAGTGTTTGACCTCGTTAGTACACTGCTCTTGGAGCTAACACCGAGCTATCTTGGACATGGTAGTCATATGCTTCTCTCTGGTAAGACACTGGGGAGTTATGTTATAAACCGGATGCAAGAATGTTTAAAGGGTAACGGAAGAGTTGAAAATCGATGGTGGGATGAGGATGGAGACTTGAGCAGTGTGGCAGTGAATAGAGTGGTGAGGATTGAAGTGGCAGAGATGGGTTCGCAGGAGAGTTTGAGATTGGAAATGGAATGTATGGGAGAAGAAATAGAGTTGAAGTTGCTGGAGGAGTTAGTGGAGGAGGTGTTGATGGATTTTTCAGAACAAGCCAAATTATACATTCCAAGTATTTGTTAACCATATGAATGTAGTATATTATATGGTTTTATCGTGTGTATATGGTGAATCACATTGTATTTTTTTTTTTGTTTGGCTCTTATTTTGGCGTGAATGATAATTGAACGTAGTGCTTATATATTGGGAAAAAGATTAATTCCAACTTTTAACCATAGTGCATCATGTGCACTTTTTTTACAAAACTTTGACATTGTGCTAATTTATTCTTAAAATAATATTTATTTGGATAAACAATCGATTTCTCAACAATATATATATATATATATATATATATATATATATATATAATATTTCTCAACAATATATATATACAATCTATTTCTCAACAATATATATATATATATATATATATATATATATATATATTATATAATATTAAATTTCAATCGAATTATGATTTTGTGTCAATTTTTTTTATTTAAAAATTGCAAACTTATTTTTTACGAATTAACAATTTCAAATTTATCTTTTTTCATAATCGATAGTTGCAAACTTAATTACTCACATACTATAGTTTAAATGTGTTATTTTACTTTAGTTTAGTTTAAGACCAAAAAAATTATTAATTTATCAGATTTATTAATTTATTGAATTTAAATGTATAGTGTTTTGAGTGTATATAAAAAATAAGGTGTTTCGTATGCGCATTCTCGCATAATATATATAATATAAATACAAAAATCACTACTATAACTATTTGTTTTTATATTTTTAATCATTTTCATTTGCTTTAATTTTTTGCCTTTTTCGTTTCATTTTATCTTCTTAAATATCACCAATATATATGAAGCTACAAAAAAAGTTCAAAAATACAAACTAGAAAAGAACAAAGTAAGTAAAATAAAGGTTGCTGATAGTTAATAAAAGTAATAATAAAAAAAGATGTAACAATATTTCTTTTCTTTAACCGATAAATATATACACGAGCTTATTTTATTACTTTAATTTGTTTCTTCATAATAAAAAAAATGGGTGATGATCATTATATCAGATAATATCAAACATCATTAGATAATTTCAAACAGAACATTAGTATCATACTTATTTCCTTTCCTTTTGTCAATGTTATTATAATTAATACATCATTTTATGATCAACTAATAATTCGTTAGAGATATAGACGATATTAACCATTCTAACCCATATTAGAATTCAAATACAAAAATATTCGATAACTAATAATATAGGTAGATAAGAAATACAAGCCCTAAAGAAAATTAGTTTTTAACCTCAAACTCCTGAATTTGGACAGGAACACCCTCGTGAGACTTATCTTTGATCTTAACCAATTCACAGTCATCTCCTTCCAAGTAAGCCATCAAAAACGCCACAACACTTCCACCAACGAACCTCCTCATTGGTCTTCTCTCTTCACCATTCTTACACAAATAATGAGAAACCTTCCCTCTAATCCCTTCTGTATCATCATCAAGCATGTCCAAATGCCCATAACCCTTTGCTACAAAATGCCACGCTGGACCTTGACATTCGCGGAAGAAATCTCGGTGGTTCACTCCAGGAGGCGCACACGGAGGAAACAACAGGTTCAGACCAGTTTCACCAAGTCCCGAACCGATCACTAGAACAGGCATTTTGTCTAGGTCAAATGAGTTTGGTTCATAGGTTAAAACTGGTGGAGGGGTTTGTTTCCCTTTCCCTGTCCCATCGACCGGATCTATACCGATCAATGCCGAGATCTTTAGGTCGGACGAGTGTCCAAATTTCTTTAAGGCCAAGGCAAATGCGGTCTTACCGCCACGGCTATGGCCGGAGAGTGCGAACTTGGATAGGTTTGGTGTAACATGTGGTGGAAGAAAGTGGTTTAGTCCAACTGATAACCAATCAATAATCTCTGCCGTTGATTTTATCTCGTCCATTGTGTCTCGTCCAGCAATGCTATATAACTGTTGAATAGTAACATATAACCAAGAAAATTTGATTCACAACAAAATGGTTTTGGGAATATGTATATAATACTCTCTCCGTTTCATTATAGATGTCTTAGAAAAAAACTTTGTTTCATAAAGATAAACTTTTTATGTTTTTTATGAAAATATTGTAAATTTCAAGAAAATTAATTGAATTTATTGAATTACTATTGGTCAAAAATTATTAAAAATTGAAAAATTACCGAAATCGATATATTTATTATAGTGATTTAATGCGTTTTCTTAATACGTGCGAAAACTCTAAAACATATATCTTTATGAAACAAAGGGAGTATTTAATTGTGTAACAAATATGATTCTTGGAAAATTTGAGAGATTATAATGAACTGGAAGATTGATTAGAGACAGAAACAGAATCACAAATCAAGTGGACCCATCGATTTGGATCATTGTTCTTATTTTTCTTCTCGTCTTTTTTTTGATCATTTTTTTGTTTCTTCTTGACGAAGGTTTTCATAAGAACCAAACAAAAACATGGTTTCAGGAAGAAACAAACTCAGTGAAACCTGGCATCATGTACACCATTCAAATGATTTATAGTTTTATCAATGTATTTAATTTTCTAGTGTTTGTCCTCCTTAATCTTAATTGATTAATAAATGTCTCTTTACGATTTTGTATTCAATTGTAAATCTCCAAATCCTTTTTTTCTTTTGCTTAATCCAAATCCTATTTTTACACTTAAGTTTTGCATTAATCCATCATGACTATTTATTGGAGTTAGTCTATTGGAACATTCAACCTTAAACCCAAAGGGACTGAGATTACTGTTACCACGCGCAGACACACACACACACCTAGATAACTAAACTATACCTACTGTGAATCAAAATTAAAAATTAAATTTCAGTGGCTAATTAATTAAATTCGGAATCAGTGTAATTAATTAATTTATTTTTTCAAAGAAATAATTAATTAATTAATTTAAATTTATATTGTGGGATAGAAGTGAACCTGAGGAGCTATGACAATGAAGCCGTGGGAAGAGACATGCAACATAAGCTGGGAATAAAATGAGTTGTAGAGAAGGTAACCATGGAGGAGCATCACCACCGGATAGTCTCCTTCCTCCACTGGCGTTGCGACCAAGAGCCGCTTTGGCGGAGAAGAAGACTGTGGTTTCCAGCAGCGAGATGATGAGTCCAATGTTAAGAGATCTGTTTTGTATTTGCCATCCTCAAAGGAGTTTGCTGATGATGATGAAGAGGACATTTCATGTATCAAAGAGAAAAGAAAGAAAAGATGAGAAGGGGACATTTTTTTCTTCTTTTATTTCTTTGTTTTATATTTTGTTCTTTTGTGTGGATTTATGAGAATGAGATGAGTGAGAGATTAGTTTATAGGCATGAGAAAAGTTAAAGTACTTTATGTCGAGATTTTTTTTATATATATTTCTCCATTGTAAATGCTTAAGAATATAATTAAATTCAGAAATAAGAAGTTTAACTGGAGTTTTATTGGTGATTTCATAAAATTATATAAAATATGGCGATTTTGTAAAAAATAATAATAGTGTTTTCACATTAAAGTATTGAATAAGAATTAGTGCAAAATCTATGAATAACAAAGAATTTAAAGCTATTAATTTCAAGAAAGTAGAAAAAAGGTATTTTGAATTTGTAAGTTATGAACTAAGATGACATCCTGCTAGATAGAGAAATAAATCCAAATATTTACAAAATTAGGATATTTGGATTACTGACATAAACTATTTTGGTCTTTTTTTTAAGTTTATTTTTGTACCAATTTTTGTTTTAAAATTATTTGAGAAATTTATCTTCTTCTTTTTTTGTGACGGAATCCTAAACCACAATAAACAAAGATAGATAATATAGCACAAGAAAAAAAAGGATAATAGCAGAAGAGGACAATAAAACTTGATCGGAGCCATAATTAAAACAGAATTTTGGAACCAGAATAAATAAATAAATAAAAATCTAGAGGAAACTAAAAACGAAACATCATAAGCCGTACACGTGACAATCATCGACCGAGGAAATGATCTGCTATATACTGAACCTCTTCATCGTCATCAGTTCCAACGAGACTTAAAATCGAAGAATTTCACACAAACGAACCAACATCAGGAATGGCTCTCCAGGTAACCCTTATTCTAATCTTCACTCTTAATAGTTTCTCTTTCGGATTTGATGTTATTCCTTAATTTGATTTTGGGAAGAAGAGAGATTTTTTTTTTTTTTGATGATTTTTATCGATCGAATTGTAATCAGAGGTGGAATTTATGTATTGTTAATTGAAAATATTGAGGAGTGTTGATGCAGGCATGGTTTATGGATGATAGCAATGAGGATCAGAGACTTCCTCATCATCCTAACCCCAAGGAGCTCGTCAAAATGGACTACTTGGCAGGTTTCTTTTTTTTGGATTCATCTTACTCTTACAAACATTTCATACTCGCCCGCAATTCGCCTGACCATGTTGTTCTAGTTTATGTTTGTTTTAAATATATTTTGTGTTGCTTTTTTTGTATTGAGTTGTGATTAAAATATAAAATCATAACCAGAGTTCATTAGCTCAACTGGAAATGATTCTTGTCATTATGTCACAGCTAGCCGAGTATATACAACTTGTGTTGTTGTGTTTTTTTTTGCAGATCTGGGAGTATTGTACTGGAAGTTGAACCCTGAGAACTACGAGAATGATTCCGAGCTACGCAAGATTAGAGATGAAAGGGGTTATGATTACATGGTACGTGCATGCTTTTTCTTTTAATATCTAACAAACTGATGCGTAGAATCAATCTTCATTGTAGGATTTGCTGGATCTGTGTCCCGAGAAAGTCAGCAACTACGAGGAGAAGCTGAAGAACTTTTTCACAGAACACATTCACAAGGATGAAGAGATCCGTTACTGCCTAGCAGGGAGTGGCTACTTTGATGTTAGGGACAAGGATGACCGTTGGATCCGTATCTGGATGAAACCGGGTGATCTCATTGTCCTTCCTGCCGGGATCTACCACCGTTTCACACTCGACACCAGCAACTATATCAAGGTATTGTACAGCCTCTCTATTACATCTGCTATTGAAAAGATTTGATTGATGGATTTTGATGAATTGGTTGTTTTTGGTTTTGCAGCTAATGAGGCTGTTTGTGGGAGAGCCGGTTTGGACACCATATAACCGGCCGCAGGAAGAACACCCGGTTAGGAAGGAGTATATAAAGAGCTTAACCCACAAGTTTGGAGAAAGCATTCAAGCTTATTAAGAAGATACCAGTGTGGTGGATTTCTATGTACTGTTTACTCAGTTGTGCTTGTAACATATATGAAATATTATTCAAAACTCAAAATTATAATCGGAAACCCGAATCCAAAACTTAAAAAAGTATTCATAATACCAAAAGGACATTCAAAATACCAAATACGTATCTGAAACAACTCAAATATATCTAATATATTCAAAACATTTCAAAGGAAATTATCTAAAATGTTATATTTTTACTATCATTTTTATGTTTATCTTAATCAGTTGTACTCTTATTTCTAAGAGAAAAAAGACATTTCTAATTAATCTAAATATTAGGATTTAGAGTTGAAGGATGGGATGATTTTGAAATGTAGAGTTTAAGATTCTGATTAATCTAATTTTTTTTTGCTTTTAAATGAAGAATGTATTTTGTGAAAAAGTTATTATCAATGAAAGTAAATATAAATAATAATATTAATAATGTGATAAACATGAAAATTTTCTATCTTTCATGTACTTGGATATCCGATTGGATCTCAGGTAGAATCCGAAATAAAAAAAAAACGCGAATCGAAGATTACTTTGTCCTGAACCAAAAACCAAACCACATCTATATTTCCATGTCTATTTTGGTTTGGTTTTTGAATCTGGTAAAATATCCATACTTAGAGTTATATAAGTGTACATATAAAATGTTAAATAAACTGTTTAAAATTATAATTTTAAGCAAATGCCCTTTTCCAAAAATGACTTGTAATATAATAACATACACTAATTCCAAAATGTTAATTAACAAACTTTGTTTACAATTCAAAAAAAAATTCACGTTTTTTTAAACACAGATCAAAATCTATGTAATGACTCGACACGAAATACTCTTAAAATACGTAATATATTTAATTAAAGTCGGTTAATACGTTTCGATCGCAACGCGTGATAAACCTACCATTGGATTGACTTTTCTTAAGGATTGTGCCTCCCATGTGGGTTGCCTCGATATATTATTCAATTAAGAATATCGAGTGCACGTACTCGCCACGTCATTTTCCTGACTTTAATTTTTAAAATCTTATCCTCTTTCGTATTCGTACTATGAGATTCTCCACAAAATAAAAGTATATATTTATATAAGCGACAGCGATTAAATGATTCCGCCATCTAAGGAAATTTGCTCCAATTACTCTGATAAGTTATCTCAATCAAACCTGTAATAAGTTTCCGAAAATGGTAAGAAATAATAGTCTAAATCTCTGATCGTTGGGCTATTTAATATAAACATCACCGGAAATATTCAGCATCTACCATTTATATGTATCTAAATGTATTTAAGTCAATATATATAACACGTCACCTGTTTATAACGTTTATATAAATTTTATCCAAAACCAGTACATTCCAAAATTACGTTATTTATCAAATAATTATTACTATTTTTACTAAATCAGATAAATATTAAGAAAGTGATTTTGAATACATTAATATTTTTTTTAGTCTTAAACATTAATTCCAAAACACAACCCATAATCTATATCTAGATTTGTTAATCTAAAAAGTATAAATATATATTTATACTTTTTAATATATTTTTTATTTTTTTTAATTTTAAATTTTACCTACAGAAGTTACCACATAGCTCTAATTCATATATTTAGATTAGTTAATACAAAATATATATTTACACTTATTAATTAAATTTATTTTAGTCATTTTTCTGTTTAAAATATTTAGTGTCAAGTTTTTTAAATCTATCTTAAATTATTAGTCTAAATTTAGGTTTCCTTTTATTTTATTTTTAAAAAATCAAATTCCAATCCATTATCTACTAATCACGCTGAAAGGTGGAAATATCCAAAACTGCAACCTCTCGTAGCACGACACGTGTCTACAAAAAAAAATAAGGGTAAAATCGTAAATTCTGTCTCCAACAGGAATCCTTTATAGCCTTCCCGGTCTTTCTCTCTCTTTTCATCTGTAACCTTTCTCCATTGATTTTTCTCTCTAAATTCAAAATCAAAAAGAAGAAAAATGTTGGCTGTGTTCGAGAAGACGGTGGCGAACAGCCCCGAAGCACTGCAGACTCCTCACTCCGATTCGCCTTCGTACGCCTTGAAAGAAGGATACCTGGCGAGCCAATTCGTTTCCAAAAACTCAAACTCCGTCACGCTTAACCTCGGATCTTCCGGAGTGATCGCTTACTCTCTTGATAACACTGATCCGCTTGTTCATAGGTCAAAGATCCATTTCTCTTTTCTCTCTTTACGTTATGTGATTTTGATCTAGTCGAATCGTTCGTTTGATGATTTGTCTTTCGATTTTGTTGTTTATCTTCAATCGGATCGATCAGATTTGCGATGATGCTGAAGATTTTACTTGGATTGACTTTTTTTTCCCGCATCCGATCTAGGATTTATTGTGATGATGGTGCTAAGTTTGATGATGATGATGAATAATCTTGACGTATTGGTAGGATCGATTTTATAGATGTATATGGATTTGTTTGGTGATGATGACGAAATGTTATTGTATATGGATCTCTCTTTCTCGAAGAGATCTAAACATTAGGTTTAAGTGATTTCAGGCTTGTGATGTTGCTAAGCTTGTTGATGATGAAACGCTCTTTAGCTATTTATCTATAAACTCTAAGCACTAAGTTATTGTGGCTCTTGGCTTTCTGTATATTATGGTGATGTGAATATTTTAGGGTGTCTTGTTCGATTTGACAGATTGTTTGCGGTTGTGGATGACATCTTCTGCATCTTCCGAGGACACATCGAGAACCTGCCCTTTCTGAGGCAGCAGTATGGACTGAGCAAAGTCACAAACGAAGCCATCATGGTCATTGAGGCTTACAGGACTTTACGTGACCGTGGCCCTTACCCTGTTGACAAAGTTGTCAGAGATTTCCTTGGCAACTTTGCTTTTATCCTCTTTGATGGCACCAACAAAACCGTCTTTGCTGCTGCTGTAACTACTCTCTTCTTGTCCCATTCTGGGTGTTTTGAGTTATTGGATTTTGATTGTTGTCCATGTGCAGGATGCTGATGGTACTGTGCCCTTCTTCTGGGGAACTGATGCTGAAGGTCACCTTGTTCTCTCTGATGATACAGCCATTGTGAAGAAAGGTTGCTCCAAATCTCACAGTCCTTTCCCTAAAGGTAAACCCCAACTTGGAACTGAGAACTCAAGATTGATTTTTTAAGGTTGGTTCTAACTTGTTATATGGTTTGGGGTTTTGAAGGTTGTTTCTTTACATCATCGGGAGGATTGAGGAGCTTCGAGCATCCCAAGAACCAGCTGAAGCCAGTGCCTAGAGTGGATAGCTCGGGAGAGGTGTGTGGTGCCACCTTTCAGGTTGATGCTGAGGCTAAGAGAGAGGGTACCAGGATGCCTAGAGTCGAGAGCTCTCAAAACTGGGCCGGTCATATCTAAACCGGAAATGTTTACCGAGCTCAATCAGAGACACGAGACTGTTGTTTCGATTAATATATCTCTGAGGATTTCCTAATTACTTTACCAATGTTGTTTCTCTTTTTTGCGTTTCTCTGATTCAAATAAAAAGAAAGAGATTTTTAAACATTTGTTTTATGTTTTTGAGCATTTGAAATCTTATTCTTATGTTTTAGGTTTGAAGATTTTATAAGAAATGATCTTTGGAATTTATGTTTTATTCAATTATTAGCAATGTTTTGAAAACCGAACCGGACACCGACTCGGTATATCTACTGGTTGGACCGGTCGAATTGGGTTTTTTTTTTTTAAATAATATATATAATCATATATTTACATTATATGTCTAAAAAATAATTCTACGTATAATATATTTTCTATTCTCTTTATTAACTAGAAAAATAAACAATAATCATAACTCTAATTATATATACAACAAACAAGTGAATATTATGTAAAATTGAAATTGATAAAAACCAAAAGATTAATTGTTTAAATTACCGTATTTATTTATACAACTAAAGTCTCAGATTTTATGATTATGTCAAAATAAGAATAATATATGAAATATTAAGTTTTAATAACAATTGAAAATACATTATTTATATATTAATTTTTTAGAACCGGATTTCAAAGTTGACATGGGTCATTGGTTTTACCGACTTTTTACTGGTTTTATCGGGTTTTCTTAAATCCGAGTTTTAAATCAAACCGGACTCGGCTTCTTTAGTGAGTCACGGTCAGAGCGCTTCAACCGGTTGGTCCGATCTGGTTTTCAAAACCATGATTATTAGTGATATTAAGATTTTATTAAAAGTTAAATGGTAATTTTTTAAATATATATTTTTAGTTTTTTGTCACTAAAAAGTTCTCAAGAAAAAAATAACTGAAATAACTATTTTTATTTTAAAAAATTTAATATATTTTTTAAAAATTTTAAATTCATCTTCAAACTATACTCCATAATTCTAAACCGTAAGTCTAAATTAGTTAACTATAGAAATATAAGTATATATTTACATTCGTAATAAAACATCTTTTTGATCATTTTTCTCTTTAAATCTATTTTTATGACCAAAATTTTTTTAAAACTATCCTAAAGTATTTTTCACAAAACTATGGATTTCTACGGGTCGACGAGCTATTTTCCCACGAGAACTAGCATATAGCATCAGTTATTCACCAAACTATGACTTAGTGTCAAATCTCCATGATTTGAAAGTTATAAATTTATTTCTCCACGAATTAATAATTTCGAATGTATTTCTCCCCGAATCGATACTTCGAAACTTAATTACCCATAGACCATGGTTTTGATTGGTTTATTATTAACCAAATAATTTTAAACTGGCAAAACCAAACCAAAATTCATTTTAAACAATTTTATTAAAAAATATATTTTTTTGTTGAAATTTTAAAATATAGATTTTTTTTAATTTCAAGGAAGTTTTAGGTTTATATTTTTTTGTTTTCTGAAATTTAAAAGAAAAAAATTACATCAAGATTTCATTTTTATAAAGTTTAATAAAATCACAATGAACAAATAAGCTTGTTAAATTTGTATTTATTTTTTGAATTTTGAAAGAAAAAAAATCAATTTTTGATAAACATATATGTCAAAATTCAACAAAACCTAGATTTTGACATATAATTTTATCAAAATTTAATTTTTGCTTTCAAATATAAAAAAATTCAATAATTTAATAGGTTATTTGTTAACTCTAATTTTATTAAATTTTGTAAACATAAAGTCTTGATGTAATTTTTATTTTAAATTTTTAAAATACGCAAAATATAAAAAGAAATTAGGAAAGCTTTTTTGAATTTAAAAAAATTATGTTTTGAAATTTCAACAAGAAGAGAAACAATATTCTTTAATAAAAATTGTTTAAAATGAGTTTTGGGTTTGGTTTAGTTAGTTTAAATTATTTGGTAAATAATAAACCAATTAAAATCATGGTTTATGGGTAATTAAGTTTCGAATTATCGGTTCGGAGATAAATATATTCAAAATTGTTAATTCGTGGAGAAATAAGTTTATAACTTTCAAGCCGTGGAGATTTGACACTAGGTCATACTTTGATGGAGATCTGATGCTATATGATAGTTCTCTGAGAAAATAGCTCGTCGACCCAATTTCTACTAACTAAGTGGTACAGTGTAAACGTAACTTGCCTTATGGAGTAACAATGTATCAGGATTGTTCATGAGAACAAAACCGAGCTTTTACTTTTTTTCTTCTTTTTTTCTGTGTTGGTGATTAGTAGTAATAAAAAATTTGAAATTTTATTCTGATTGAATTGAGTCGTGTATTCATATTTGATGAATTATGAATCTTCACAATTTCTTTTTCTAATTACTAATAGTTCTGAAATTTTTGATATTTACCGATTAGTAGTGTTCATTTGCATTTTCTCATTGTTTGGTCGACTTAATTAGTGTTATAAATACTTTACTAATCCATTTAGATTCTTGGCTATGACTCCCACTTTTTTTCTTAATGAGCAGAAGCAATAGCAGATGTGAACGAAGCTATCGAGTGGTATCCTTCATTGACCATACTTAAGAAAGGGATATGTTATTGCTATTTCATCTTATCTAATGTTGTAGGTTCTAGTGACATTTTAAAGTCAATATCAGATTCCTTTGTTTTGTATACAGTTGTTTTGATGCAAGGTAAGCATATGTAACCGTTTGTAATGCCTGTGGCTGAACTACACATGGAGATCAATCAAGAAAGTAAACAGTTTAATACAGAAAATTAAGGGTTTTTAGTTATTTAAATCCCAACTATTTTTAAATCGGATGAAAAATATCTAACTAAAATTTTATATTTTTTAACCCCCAACTATTAAACCGTTAATGTTGTTAACTCTCTGTCAACAAAGTCCTCTTTTCTGAACGAAAACTTGTTAAACTGAAACGCGACGTTTCAAATAATCACATAAATGACATGAGGTGCTTACAATCAACATATATTTTAGGGCTTTAAACCTTCAACTATTTTTAAATACGATGGAAAACTTTCAATTAAAACTTTATGTTTTTAAACATTCAACTACTAAACCTTTAATACCTTTAATCTTCCGTAAACAAAATCTTCTTTTCTGAACGATGATCCGTATACTAAGACGCAGTGTTTCATTCAATCACATAAACGACACAAGGTGCTTAACACCTCCCTTTATCAATAGGGAGGGACAATCACGATTCATCCCCAAATAAAAAAAACTAGGGTTCTTCTTCCTTTTCAAGAATCATCGAAGGTGATATAAGTCAAAAAACTTTGTTGTTTCTAATCCTAATCTTTTCTCTCCCATTCACCTTTATGATAAATTCTAGGTAAAATTTTGAGTGTGAAGAGATGGAGAATCTAAGTTACTTAACATTTCAAAACTCACCTTCTTGATAAATAAATGAACATGAGAGAAAGAATTAACATTAGAAACAACAAAGTTTTTTGACTTATTTCACCTTCGATGGTTCTTGAAAATGAAGAAAAACCCTAATTGTTTTATTTAGAGATGAATCATGATTGTCACTATGTTCCAATTTAACGAGTCCCCGTTCAGAAAAGATGACTTTGTTTACAATGGTTTAAAACATGAATGGTTTAATAGTTGAGGGTTTAAAAATATAAAATTTTAATTGAAGGTTTAAATCACTAAAATATTTATTGATTGTAAGCATCTCATGTCGTTTCTGTGATTATATGAAACATTGCGTTTCAATTTAATGGATCTTCATTCATAAAAGACAAATTTGTTAGATCAAGGTTAACGGCATTAACGGTTTAACAGTTGAAGGTTTAAAAGTATAAAATTTTAGTTGGAGGTTTTCATCCGATTTAAAAATAGTTGGGGGTTTAAATACTAAAAACCCAAAAATTAAAGCCAAAGAAAGAGCAGTAATGGAGGACATGAAGAATGTAGTCTTACTAGTGCTAATACATGAACTTTGCATCGTGTTTGGAAACTTGAATCAGACCATTGAGGCGGCTCATGATGGTAGGATGAAATGTGTGGTTTTTGCTAGTAAACATATGATGTATGAGCTTGGACTTGGAGCGACACTTGAACATGTTAAACGAGATAAATATATAACAGTACACTTAAGGACCCATGGATTTTTTCTTTTGAAATCGTATTGACATCCTTTGAAGAGATATGAGCACACCTGTGGAGCATAGGCGCATAACATATCTGTAGATAGCAATAAAGGACCCATGGATTCATTAGGGGGACGGTCATTCATTAAGTTATATGCTTATATGTCAAATCTGTAGATTCTTAAGGTTTCTTCGACATGTTTTGAGAAAACTTAACTTTTTTTTTCAAAAAAAAAAAAACTTTTGAATCTTCACCGTGAATGGAAAATGAAGGAAATTAGTGACAACAATAGTACGTCAATATATACGACGAGGAATGAGTACTACATGTGATGCTGGTTTCAAATAGATAATGCTTATCAAAATAAGTCTTTCTAATCCTAACTTAATTTGTCAAAATTATATAAAATTATGGCCACAGAAAGAATAAATCCATCAAATTCTAATTAATTCTGTTAAAATGAAGTAAATCTGTGACCAAGAATATATCTATCTATATATATATATATATAGTTAAATTTGTGAAAATTAAACAAATATATGGCCAAAAGAAAAATAAATCTGTCACATCCTAATTATTAAATTGAAGTAAATTTGTAGCTGATAAAAATTAAATCTATTAATAGTATATAAATCTATCAAAATTAATCTAGTAATTAATTGGTAAATAAGGGATAAACTAATTTCTTCTATTTTAAAGTGTTAAAATTTAGTTTTAGAAACTATAAAGGTGTCTTCAAAAGAAAACTATAAAAGTGTCTAACCAATGTGGATGGTTTAAGCTAATGAATATGAGAAATATTTTATTTATAATTTGGAGTAGCCGACATGTTGAAGTCCAACCGATTAATTTTATGGAGACTTGTCCATAGACGTCAAATATACTTGTTCGCATTGAAAATTAAAGATCAATATCGTATGACAACATATGTTTAGTGTCGTGAGTTTACTTCAAATCTAGATTATTTACTTTCCTGCAATTCGCCTACCACTATGCCACTCATGTGTGGTCAAAGTATGACAAATGTTCGTCAAATGTGGTTAGGCACATTGCAATTTACAATTAAGCAAAGACGTGACAGCTTTTTCTAACCGGTGAAAGCCCATTTAAAGCACATCCTCTTAGATTCCACTATCTATTATCAGGTACGAATTGGCAAAGTTGCTAAGTAATACCTTTTAAATGCTTTAAACTCAAAATTTAAAATAAGACTAGTGGTATGAGGTCATATGCTCATAGCACAACTTTGTTAAGCTTCTCTCCACTTTAATGTTATCACATAACTTTATTATACTAATTTGAACCCTAAAAATAATGTTCTATTTGTACGGTTTTTCCTTCACCTATCAAAGTTTGAGATCTATTATATATATACCTACATGCATCACCCCTGAATACATATGTATGCGTGTGTGTCATGGATATTACAAAGAATAATGCTGGTGTTTGTCGTTAAGAGAATGCCCGCAAATTAGTTTCACGTAAACCAATGCGAAGCAAAAACGTAGAAGTATGATACGCCACCGGATGATATTTTTGGTACAAATTATTCCGACTAGTATATTATAAGCATAATTATCTAACACTTTCATTTATCAATCAAAAGAATAAAATAAATTTATTAAAAATGACAAATAAAGTACTCGATGGCAATTTAACTCATTAATTAATTAGTCCTAGTTGATCAAATGTCTGTTAATGTTTTTACACTAAAATGTACGAGTACAAATTTCAAAAATGTAAATGGTTAATATTTGACGTTTTAAGAAAAAATATTTCGTTCTAAATAGATGACGTTGTCAAACAATTAATATTATATAACTATGCTATTGTACCTTCTATTATATAATTGCTTAAATTATGGTTATGTACAAAAAATAATGGTTTTTTATTTAATAAATGTAAATATTTTTTTAATTGATGTGAATAATTTTAAAATGCCATCTATTAGAAAATGGAAGGAGTATCATTTATGCAAGTTAATGTTGATAAACATATTAGAATTTTCAGCACAGTATCAATTGAGTTATTTTCCTTACTTTTATATAGAAGTAGAATTGTTACACCGTCATAAATGTAACAATCCTCTTAGTTTATAATAGAAAAATAATTAATAATAAAATTATTTTACATAAATTTAGAAAATTAGTATGAATCACCATCTAATGATTAAAACTCACAGAAATGTTCATTAGTTTTTAACTAGTCAAAATTAGTAAGTAATAAATATCCTCCTTCAAATCCCAAGAGTGTATTGGTGGATAGATATTTTCAACAGATAATATTATAAATAAAACTTGATATAACGAAATCTTGTAGCTAAAATTTAAATAAAAAATTGTCCATTTATGAAAATATAGGTGTTAAACGAAAATACTTTTTGAAAATTTCCAATAAACAATCATTTCCTCCTTTTCTACTCTTTTCTCTCTTTTTTTTAATCTTATTCTGTATGGATATTATTATATATATGCAAAATTAATTAATATACAATCGATTGTGCCAACTCCTAACAAAATGTTCAAGGGGAAAACAAAACAAAAGAAACTTGATACACAAAGAACTACATAATTTGTGTTACCCAAGTCTTTCTCGGTTTCTTTTTGCATGGCGGTTTGAGCTTCTTTGGATGGATTTTACCTCAGATCTGAACTTCATGATTTATGTACTCAGCTTGATGCTTGATTTGAGGACGACAAGTGAAGCATGTGTTAGGGTGTCTCTGGCAGCGATGGGGTTAAAATGGTTGAGAGATGCGATTTAGATCAATTATTTTTCTGTTTTTGAACCTACGAGGCCAATTTGTTTACTCTTCCTAAAAATATCTCTAACTCATTGCTAATTTTATCTCTATAATAGTAATTAAAAGTAAAATTATTCCAACACACCTAGATTTTTTTTTTATAATAGAGATTGCAATTTTTTCTTTACAAATAAGGGAAGAAATCATAATTCTCTATTTTTTGTTCTATAATTGGATATTGCCATTTTAGATGAATACATTATAGCACTACTTTTATCTTGTATATATATATATGATGTTTTGGCTTTCTATCTTGTATACAAATGTATGATGTTTTAGGATATAATTAATGCATAAATATTTAAAACTAAAATATAAAATTTAAAATAAAATTATGAATAGTAAAACTTTATTGGTAAAACCACGTAATAATTAAAAGAATATATTTATTGTTTTTAATACGTGTAAGAAACCTTAAACATCATATATTTGTATACAGGGGAAGTGTTTTTTAACAAAATGATCTGGTAATTTTATTTGAATCTTTTTGGGATGGCGTGTTTTATTGGTTAATCGGGTTCTTCAAAGAACCAATAATTAGGTAACAACAGACGAAATACAATGAATTAAGACAACTTCTAAATGAGATAATAAGGTCGGTTAGGATGTTCTGATCTTTTTATTAACTTTTTCCATGATCACTTAATTAAGGAGAAGTTACCATCGCTCTTAAATTATAATTTAGGGTTGGTGCATTAATCATCATCCCTAAAAAGCTATGATTCTAAACTATGTGCTGGAAGACAAAAGCATCAGTTAGTTGATTGAATAATTACGTAGATACTACTTAATTATATTAAAGCAATAGTTCATACTTGGAAGATACAATTGTCTTTCCCTTATTTGTCCATATAACAATACCTCACCAGTCAGTCCTTTTAACTGTAACATATGATAGTTAATGTTATAGTTAATCCCAAACAAAAAGATAAATAGTTCACGTTAGATTGATGTTACTATTTGAGTTTTTTTTTGGGGGTTGGAGTGGGGGTGAAGGGGGTGGGTTTGAATTCTTTTTTGGGTTTGTAGCGTTATTAACCTCGTATTTAAAATCAACCCTATTTGTATTCACATAAAATAATTAAAAAAATGCTATTACTAGTTTTTTACCCACAATCCTAAGCTCAGTTAGCCTTTGAGTGACCTATATGGATAGGATACCTTTCACATATACTTACTTTAAAAAAAAAAATCACACAATGAATCAAGTCTATTTAAATCAGCTTCTTCATCGTCTTCCTCTCATATCACTCACTCTCTCTAGTTTTTTTCTATCACCAAATAGTATTGTACTTAATCCCCACATGTAGGTGAGGTGCACCAGCATCTGATGAAGCTGCCAGCATGATCTTAACTTCTCTCTCTATATATATTTCTTTTGGTAAAACTCTGTATATATAGATTTGATAAGGGAAGATCAGATCATGTGGCAGTTTCACCAGGTGATGGTCGCATCAGTAGAACCCTAATCTTGATCCATATGTATGTAATTTGATGGTTCTCTAATTTACTTTAGTTTATCAAATGTCGAATCGAAAGTGCTGCCACATCAAGAAAGCCTCAGAATCTCTACATGGTTCTTCACTTGTAAGTCAGAAGTATTATTTTTTTTTGAGTTATGAATTAATATACATAATCTACTCTTAGATCATTTTGTTTCATTAACGCTTATAAGGTTCAGATTAAACACAATATCCGACCATTAATTGTCAATATACTTATTGTAAGATTATTTGGTTAAAAACGAAAATTGCTGAGCGTGTCGTTCTTGTAATTTATATTTATATGATATGAGATGCTGGGTTGTGGCTAGAATACGGATATTTATTTATTCAAAATTCACAATTAAAAATGATTGTGGTGCGAACATGTTAGTTTTTGGAATTTTAAGACATTAAACTAAGACTAAATCTAGCTACAATAGTCGAATATATGATAGAGAAGCGTACGTACGTGTGTATGTATATGTTTATACATGAGTATGTAAATCTAGCTACAATAGTTGGAGCATGTTTTTTTGTGCAAAGTAATACATGTATGTATTAGATTTTTTTCCAAAAGCGACATTATGAAAATGTCATTTAACTTTTAAATTTGGTTGAAATAAATGATCAACGTTTATGAAAATGTCATTTAACTTTCAAATTTGGTTGAAATATATCACCAACTTTTCTGTGAACCAAAAAAATACTCAACTTTTGTTGATAAACATTTTAATCATAAACTTTTATTGATCATATACCTTTTTAATTATAGCATTAGTATATCTATTTTGTGGGTCTCGATGCTGCTAATTAAGCTTTTTATTTTGTGGCTTTCAAGATAGTTATTGCAGATCCAAACCCCAAACCCCGACATAACTGCATGTCTATGCTTTTGTCCAATTCACATTTTCAGAATCCGAAACGATCAAATTTCTGTTGACCTTTCTCGATGTGATTCAAAACCCTACTTATGTGCTGGACATAAGACTGTACCTTGGATTTTAAATTTTGATTGACACAATGCTCTCTTCTGTATTTTATTTAGGTTTTTCTTTTTTTGCTTACTAAAAATATACAACTTAGGGGATTCGAACCATAGCAAAGAGAGCGATTTAACCTAGTACAAACTAGTCCAAATCATGTTTCTCTTTATTTAGGTTTGTTCCAACTCGGTCTTAGCCCTAATGATTATTAACTATGAAGAAAATTTTGTAATCAGTTGACTGAAATTGAGCTACATAAAATAGTGTTCCCCTCTGTTTTACTATAATATATGTTGTTTTACAAATAGTTTTTCATTCAAAATTAAATTGTTTTCGCATCTCAGTACAATTTATATTACTATTTGATATTGTAACCAATCAAACTATGCAAAATTTTACTATTCTTTGAATTTATATATTAAATATTTTTTTAAAAAAAATACCAACTTTTAGTCAGTTAGCTAAAACAACCTATATTTTGAAACATAAAAATTAATACCAATTGACCAGGTTGATTATTAGAGCATCTTTAGTGGTGTGTTTTCATCAAGTTTCTCACAATTAAATATATAAAAATATTGAAAAAAACAAAACAAATGAAGAGAGAGAACTAGATACGTTTGGAGTTATTTGATTGTTAATGAGATTGTAGATGATTTCAACGAACCGAAGAGTTTTAAGTGATTTTTAATAAATTATCTTAAAATGTCACTTAAAACTATAAGATTTGAGTTTTGATTTTTCTAACTAAGAAACTTCACCCAAACACTAAAATAACTTAAAACTTTTAAACTCAACAACTTAAAATATTTTCAGTAACAGTGGATTTCACAATACTTAATAAAATGTCAATTTCAATAACAGTAGATTTAAATAATTTTTTGAAATTCATATTTAAATAACAGTGAATTTGTTATTTTTATACAAATCACTTAAAACTCTCAATTGAATATACCTCTTCTATTTTTAAGGAGACTCAAGAGAAAGTATCAGAGGCTCATTAATTATGTCTCATCCTACAATTGGTTTATTTTCTTTAGTTTATTTTTTTTTTAAATTTAGTTATATTGATATAATAATCTAAAAAAAATCTTTGAGATACTTTATTGCTGTTGATGCTCTTAATCTTCAATTTAAGAGACTCCTGGCATTGCTTGGATCATTGATCTAAAATCATAATAATTTTCTTATATCCAAATAAAAATTAGTGGTGATCCGATTGTTGAAAAGTATACCTTAAAGGTGGAAGGACTGGAAGGACTAGAATTCAAGTTTTTTCATTGCAATTTAAAGGTTGGTTATTGTAAGAAATCTGACCCTTTTAAATGTTATGAAGATTAGTGAGTCTTGAAAATTTGAAGGGTTGAAACACTTTTAATCTATATCTACTTTTATTCTATTTTGGAGTAAAAAATGAAGTTGTACATTGGAGATACTCTAAGCACTAAAATTTGGCATTGATTTTTATTTTTTGGGCAATTATCTCAGTCGTTAAGATTATTTCCCTTAGATTGGTTCACAGTACCATCCCGATCTTCTTCAAAAACGATTCGGTCTTTTTCATTATCAATTCTGTTTTGGTTACAACACAGACTACACAGTAAAGATTAACATGTGTCTATGTCACCAGGTTCAAACTTTATCTGAGCAGCATGTTTGAAGCTTTAATCAAGGATAGCTCACAGGCTAGTTTTGAGCTGAACCCAAAGGATTCTAGAACTTCCTCGTAAAAAACAAAAGCATATATCTTTTTTTTTCTAAAAGGGCATATGTCTTTTGTTCATAATGTTTTTCCACAATTTGTTAATAACAATTTCATGACTAGGACATCATACACAAGACAAGACACACATGTTTTGGTAGAACGATTATCAAGACATCGCTTTGCATCAATTTGATCTTCTTTTTTGTTAATCACTATGACAGTTAAAATTCTAGAGATATTTATAAGAAATATCTATCAAATTTAATTAATAGTTTTGTTAGCAAAAGTTACAAAAAGTAGTTGGAACAAACTATTAATTCCACCCGTTAGATGAATCAATCGTCTCAGAAATACTATAACAATCGATTGATTATATATGGTCCGGTACATAAGTATAGGAAACCATTATTTGATCAGGTTTACTTATATTTTGGAGTCAGATGGATTAACTGCGAAATATTTTTTTTCAACTTTTTGAATCTTATGCAACTTTTTCTGCGTATTTCACACCATTCTGATTGCAATTTTAATATCAAAACTTTAATTTCATCAGCACTTCCGCGTAGATGCTTGATTTATCTTATATTGAACATAAATTCATAAACTGCTGGTTTTATAATAAAAAATCCAATATATATTTTTATGTTTTGTAATTTACATATAGAGTAAAATATATTATATTATAATATAGATGTTTGATAATATTTTTTTTTATTTATACATAATATTATATAAAAAATTATAACTTTATGCAATTTAATGTAATTGTACTATTCATATATAACATGTTTTTTTTGTTAATTTATTTTAAAAAAATGAAACAACATACTAAAATTTTTTAATGGTCAATATATGAATATCTATTTGGTTAGATAAACTTTGGAATTGTAATTATTTCATTTAAATTTATTTTAAATGTAGTGATAAAATCTGTAAATAAAAAAATACAAAAATAAAATATTTAATTTATTGTAAATGCAAATGCTAATTTTGTAAATAAAAAAGTATTTTAATACTACTATCCATGTTTTCAGACAATCTCATTAATAGTGTTATCCATGTTTCAAATAATAACTAAGTGTACTTCAGTTTTAATAATATAGATGAACAAATAATATGTTTTATATTGTGTATTATGATCCACTTAATTATGTGATTTATACTTGTCCAGTTCGGTTTTTCAATTGAACAATCTTCAAATTAACTTTTCTGAAAGGGGAAGTTTACACAACCAACTTAAGTCTGGCCTGATTCAATTTGGTGAACAATGATCTTCATCACAAAACCAAAGGGGATCCTGGGAAGACCTAAGGGAGAAGCTGAATAATCAGAGGACTGACGATCTCCCAAATACGCTTAACCGATTAAAAGACAACTACAACGAGCGAATCATCATTTTCTTCTCAATCAATGTAATAATTAGGTATTTTCTTGCATTATGCAAAAAAAAAAATATTTTTTTGATATTAACTTTTACATAATAATAAAAATAAATTTATAAAAAATTTAATTTTTTTGGGTTGAAAAACTTAAAATTTATGAATAAAATATATTAAATAGTTTTTCTATTTATAATAATTTTTAAAATAGCCAAATTTAGTTTTATTTTATTTATAAACATTACCATAATTTAATATTTTCATCATTAATTTATTTAGGTATCTTTAAATTAACCAAAATTTTATACAGACAAAATAGTTATATTTTATTAAGGTAATATTGTCATAATTTAAAATTTTAGTCATTAATTTTATTTAGGAACCTTGCTATAAATAAAAAATAATAATATTAAACTATACATATCATAATAAGAAGGAAGCCATCTAACAATTTTATCAAGTCATGTCATTTTTTTGTAAAATGAACCGAGTAAAGACACATAATCAATTTAAAATATACTAGAATTTGACCCGTATTTCTGTACGGGTGTTTGATTTAATTTGGTGTTGAACGTAAACTCATAAACAACTGGTTTTATAAAAAAAATCTCATGTAGATTTTTTATGTTTTATAATTTACATATAAAGTAAAATATATTATATTATAATATAGATGTTTGATAATAATTTTTTTTCTTTGTACATATATTATATTAAAAATTTATAGCTTGATGTAATTTGATGTAATTTTATTCATATATTAACATGCTATTTTTTGTTAATTTATTTTAAAATGAAACAACATATTAAAACTTTTTAATGGTCAATATATAAATATCGATTTAGTTAGATAAACTTCGGAATTATAATTATTTATATAAATTTATTTTAAATACAGTGGTAGAATATGTAAATAAAAAATATAAAAATGAAATACTTAATTTACTGTAAAAGCAAAAGCTAAAATTGTAAATAAAAAAAATATTTTTCAAATTATTATCTATGTTTCCAAACAATTTTCATTCATAGTATTATTCATGTTTTCAAACAATACCAAAAATTACTTCGATTTTGATAATATAGATTTCTCGATTAATACTTAGTGAATTTGTGGTTTCTTTCAATGTCGCGACTCAATACGATAAATTAAACAATGCAGATAAATTCTTACCTTTCTACCTCGAACAAGACTTGTCACAACATTGAAGCATTTCATTTCAAGAACAAAGATAAATGCTTACCTTTTCTACCATATTCTTCCAAGTAACAAAAAAAAATTGTTTGGGATAAGACATGCAAGGACGCGTTCACACACGGCCCAAGGCTTATCTAACTTCAACTCTAGTGCTGGCGAAGCTGAATCAGCCTTTCGGCGTGCACCTCCAAGCTTCTAGCAAAGAACTGCTTAGACAGCCTTTCGGGTTGGGCTTCGCCACTTCTAACAATGATACCGAGTATGAAACCCTTATTGCCAAAGCGATCAAAGCAAGGCACATCTAGGTTTTATGGTTATACCTTCTAATATTTTGTTAGCTAAGCATGCTAGTTTCAGGCAAGCATAAAGACACGCAAGCTGATTTTGGTATTCATTGGCACTAAGAAAGAGTCCGAACATGAGGCGAATGAAGTCACTAGTAATCTTTAAGACTTTAACCAAGCTGAGAAAAACAGTGGTGAAGCTAAATAATTGGTAGAATGTGATAAGTGGTTGAAACAACAAAAGCATGAAGAAATTTTCTACACCTTGTTACTCTGTCCAAAGGCCATGGGGGGAGTTGTATTGAAAACAAAAAACTTTCTCTACGAACATTCTCAACTAGTGGTGGCTTATACATACTTGCTCCATCACTCAGTCTCCAAGGGGCTTTTAACAAAACTTCAGGCAGCGAAATGCTTCAACTACATACTGCGTGTGGAGAACTATGGGAATGCTAACACAAGTATAAATGGGGTTCTTTATCTTGTTAGCCAAGTCAAATGGTATTACCTCCAAAGAGTATTCTTGCTGCAACTGTGGAGGTTCCATCGAGACACGCCAATGAGTTGTGGTTAGTGACTTGTTTTTTCTTTTTACAAATATTTCAGGTTAAGTACTTATGGCTACTCTTTGACTTAGCTGTTGACTCAGATCACCTCATCGACAGTTCACCTTACAAGTTACAAGTAACCAACCCCACATTAACTTCTTGATTTCGCATTTCACTAATCTTTTAGTTTTGCTGTCTCAACAGATAAACTTTAGCACTGAATGGCACAACCTATTGCCATCAACACCACATATATCACTAGCTCGAGAACATTGCACCTCCTATTGCCTGCCATTTACACCACATATATCACTAGCTCGAGAACATTGCTCATACTTAGGAGGATATAGTCCACGAAATGCCACAAAACCAGAATAAGAAAGAAGAGAGTAACAACGATGACTGGGTCCCTGGAACCAAGCTTGGGACTCACAGTAACATTTATCATTAGCATTGAGTCTTTTCCAGTTACCGGTTTGATAAAGGCGAGTCACTCGGTCTATTTTTCTTCTCTGTTTGTCGCTTGTAGGTTTTGGACCAGAGCCTGTTTTGGGTCTGTTATGGGATGTAGTTGGGCTGCTGTTATTTTACATCTTAAAACAGGAAAAAAAGAGCATACATGAAAACCTTTTGACAAAAAAAGTACTTATAAGATGTTGAGTACAAAGGAAAGTCTCCACAGATATTATTAATTTCTTAATTCATAAATTTTTAGATTATTTAAAGTGATAGTGGAGACAAATTAGCACAGTTGGGTAGATCTACTTGTTGAAGGTGTGGGGGACCAAAGTATCGGTAGGAATCAAAAATACATACACAAGATAATATCAACATTTACAAAGTCCCAAAAATTATTCTCATTGCTCGTTTAAGATTTCTGATATTTGTTTAATCTCTCTTTTGTGATTAATTATGTATAAATTAAGTTAAAAGAAACTAGAATCCAAGGACACTTGCTTAAAACCTGGCTATTTTTGATATAATTTCTACCATAAACCAGCTTTGGTTTATTGCTTTGTCTTTGTTGTGTTCATCTGCCAGTTAGGTTATAGCTTTGATCCAATCAAAATTCAAAACCCATTAACGCACTGTGGATTCTCTTAATTAGGGTGTAATCTTAATATACAATCTTAGTCTGATGATCAGTAACATTTGCTATGATTTATCTTAATATGAGATCTTGGTTTGATGATGCATTTTTCACAAAGTTATACACAAATCTAGCAAACAGAAGAGAAACATAACACAAAATGGGTTATATTACATTAAAAAATCACACAAAATGGGTTCAGATTTAGATCTTTCAATAGCATACAACATGTTCTTGAGAAAACAGAGGTACAGAGCTAAAGTTTGGATTAGATATTTCCTCACACTTATGCTTAACACAGTTTAAACATCTCTGTTACCATCAGAATCAAGAACACCACAAGAAAGTGAATATCTTTAACCGATGAGGTAAAAGATTCACAATCATTTTTATATGAAAACATCTTTCCCCGAAAACCCAAGCAGTTTCAAAGCTCTTAAAACAGAGAAAACAAAACAACTCTGTTTTTGAATCTTCTGTCTCAGTTAGGGTTTCTTAAACACCAGAACCTAGACCTTTAACTTCTGATCCTTTCATGATCCTCAGCCTCTTACAAGACGAAACAAACATCCTGTAACCACAACAACAAAAAAAACACCATAAGTACACAACAACACCTAATAAGCAGATAAACAAAACTGGTAAGAATGAAATGTTTACTTACTCCCAAGGAACATCTCCAACAAGCATCCAGTCACCATCTTTGTCTTCATAAGTAGGCACAAAGTCTGAGCCTTTATATCCTTCTCTCTCAAAATATTCTCCCACAGAGAACTTAAACATGTTTTCAAGTGATTTCATCAGTTCTGGATATTGCTTATACACCGTTAGATCTATCTTCCTCAGATAGGGAGCACCATCCATACTTACTTTCACATACATTCCTTGACCTTCAGATTCATTCTTCTTGGTCTGAAAACTGTTCTTCCTGTAAGATCTTACAGGTGGCCATCCTACAATCTGAGCCCTGAAAAGAAACATAATTTTTCATAGATCAGATCAGATCTACACATTATCAGACATAGTTTTCTTTTTTTTTTCCATTCAAAACACTTACTTTGGAGGAGAAGCTGTCTCAGTTTTTCCTGTAGATTCAATATCTTTCTCAGCTTCAGGTAAGGCTCTTTTGTTACTTTTACTGCAAGAAACCTTTTGTTTCCCCTCTTCACATCCATCTTCTGTTCCTGGTAATCCTAGTCTCAGCTCTGTTGCCTTTAGGTTAACAAACTCATCACAAACACCAACGTTTTCCATTTCTTAAAAGGATTAATTTTCAAAGAAAGAAACTTTGTTCTTGTGTTCTGTCTAGAGAGAGAGAGAGAGAAAGACTTGTTGATAATATGAGGCTTCGTGAAGAAAGAGTGTTTTATAGGAATTTAGAAAAATAAAAGCTTATTTTTGAAAGAAGAAAAATAAAAGGGATTTAACTTAAGTTAAGGACAAAGGCAAAAGCTAAAGCTGTCGGGTAGCAAACAGTAGCATCAACTTTGATGCAAAGTGTGTCCCATCATTTTGGGGACATTCGTGGGACACTTTCATCTATAACCAAATGATACTTTCTTTGATCTTAATGGACGGTCTAGATACATTGTCTATTTACGTTTTAAACCCTAATTCAAGGAAGTGGGGTAAGGTATGCTACACTCATCTGCAGAATATAAAAACCCTTTTGAGAGTTTGGTTTGTAGGGTAAGGCATTACATGTGGTCTGCCACATGCATATGTCATCTCTCTCTCTCTTGAAACCAAGAATTATTATTCTTTCTTTTATGTGGTTCTGGATAAACCAAGATTAGATCATCCTAGTTCGGCATGCGGGTTAAGGTAGTTCAAGTAATTTGGTTTGGGTATTTCAGTTCTGGATAGTTTGGTTCAACTAAATTCTCACCAAATTGAACTGTAAAAAGTTTGGTTCGGTATTCAAGTAGTTCGGTTTGTAAAAATTTACAGAAACTATCTAATTTTTTTTTTGTTTCAATTGTATTTCGGTTTAAAATTTAAGTAAAATCGGTTAAATTTTGGTTAGTTTGGTTAGTTTGCTTTGTAATTTTGGTTAATTCGGTTTGAAATTTAGTTAATAATTTTTTTTGGAAAAATCGAGCTAATTGATTACCGAACCAAAAACCAAAGTTTTTTATAAACTTGTCGAATCAAACTAAACTTCTCATCAAACTAACCGAACTAACCGAAATTTTGATTCGGTTTAGCTAAAAATCCTAGCCCTGATCGGCTAATCTTAGTCAACTGAATTCAAACCCTAGCTGTCTATAGTCAAACAAATTTGTAGTGTTTTGTGTGTGTTTATTGAATTTGTTTTTTTAACATATCTGGTGATTGTTGCCAGTGTCTATCTCTTGTTAACGGAACAATACATGGATACTTGCTTATTAATGACTTGCTGAGTTCTTAACAAGTCATTTACACCCCCAACTTTGTCTTTCTGTCTCTATGAAACTTCTATGATCTTTCATCTATATGAATCTTGAAACAAACTGACAAGAAATCTACTCAAAAGGTTTTGTCTAGTGACAGTTCATCTATGGGGTCTTTGTTCATGTTACAGTAAGACAATTGCTGTACTAGTTTTGGTTTAGTGGACCATTCCAAACCAATGTAACTTTGGCATGACCTGAACAGGACATTTTAGCATGTGCAAAATGGTTCATTCAAAAGCTATCCACCTCTAAATAGTTTTAGACCGCGTTGAATATGATTTATAGATTACGACATTTTGGAGATTTTTGGGTCTATATCAGAAGTTATTTCAAAAAGGGGGAATTTAAACGTAGTGTGGTGTATATTATACAAGCTAAACAACAAAACTTTGGGTTTGATGTGAAGTGTGAATCGGTGGGTTCGTTGTGTGGTGTTTAAGCTTTTAAGTTTATCATCACTAGCTATAAATTAAAATGAGATATATCTAGAACGAACCGGTTGATGAAATTCCCTCCCCCCACCCCCGGTTTATATTGCAAAAACAATTTATATGGAATCTAAATGAATTTTAAAAGGTTAGCCTATAAATCTATAATTAATGTTTGGTTGATCCACCTGTCGATCCAATTAGTGATACAACATATAGACATGGTCATATCATCATTATATGTTAGGTAGGGTAGGCAATACGAAAGTTTCATAATGAAACTAATTATATTCGAACTCCATCACATGTACAATGCTCATATGATATAACCAAACCCAACATTGCAACCAGTTTCCATTATTTATATATATATATATATCTTTTTGTGAATGATATATGTATTTTTTTTCTTTGTGAATGAACCTATAATTAATTTTTAATTTCTGAAGAATGTTGTGCTTTGCCGGAGTGGACATGTTATAAATTTTATTTCTGGTCGACAAATAGGTACGCAAAATTGTAACATCCACTCACTCGGACAAGCCGGAGAACGAGGTGTTAGGACACATATCTAGGCTTGACCCATTAGCCTCAAGATGTTCGGACATGTTCTTTTTTACTAAATCCACTGACTAAACATATCTATTACTTCTACATACATTCTAGCACATAAGAAAAGGAAATGAGGAATGAATAAATAGATTACTCAGTGAGACAACTATAGACCAGCTTCCCTGCATAAGCCATTATAAGACTTAATACATGAATAAATAGATCACTGGTGACTACCTGCTTATATCCCTTTGGCTCAACAACCCAGTCCACCCCACAGTCACTATAGTTAATTATGTCTAGATAGCCATCTCATATTTTCTACTCTTTGGACCCTCATCAATCACCTACATCACAAAGTTTCATACTCAATTGTTGGGTTTGTGTGAGCCCATGTCCAACTCTCTATTGTCCGATTAGTACGATATTGTCCACTTTGGGCCTATTACGCAAACCCGCATGGATTTACTTTTTGGATTCCTTCTCAAAAGGCCTCGTACTAATTAGAGTTGGACTTCTCTTTATATATTAGACACTTCTTATCTAAACTTCCAATGTGGGACTTTGTTTGATCTCACATCAATACCATTCATTCTCATTAACCGGTTTATTCCATTCATCTAACAACCTAATTTGTTCAATCATTTATCACAAAAATATCATCAAGTTATCACATCAACACAAATCAGTCTATTTTAATAATACAAAGTTACAAACGATCTTGTGCAACATTCAACATGGATTTAACAACCTAATATCATTCACTGAAGCTAATAAATCCTAATCTAGCATCACGCAATATAGAGAATCAAGAGAAGAGAACCTGCTTTCAAAACTGTTTTACCTAGATCGGAGATGGACGATTTCTTGATATGAAGAAGTAGATCTGAAACACATATATGAAGAACAATAAAAGAAAGAAGAGCTGAGACAACGATGATGAACGCCAACTAAATGCGATCTTGTACAAACAATGATATACATCAAATTACCCATTACATAAGCATATGGAATTCTCAACATATTATCCTTTTCAACATATGTCTTCGAACTTTGTTGACCGCTTGGTCTTAGGTGTGTAGTCAGAGGAGTTTTCAACACTTTAGATTTGTACATGTGAAACGTTTCAGTACTTTTTAATGTACTTTCCATGAGACAAATGAATCAGCTTTTCATATATATCTCAAATAATTCTCATATCGAGAACTTGTTTTGCTTGATCCAAATCTTCATGGTAAATGACTTATTAAGCTGTTCTTTCATTTACTTAATTATGTTTAAGTTCGTCCACACAATCAACATATCATCCATACAACAGCAACAAGATAATAAATTATCCTCACCAAAAACCTTTCACAAATACATAATGGTCTGAATTAGTCACTGCATAACCATCTTATAACAGACTTGAACTTTGTATATTACTGCTTACTCCAATCTATAAATGTTTTTCTTAGAATGACAAACTAAATTTTCTTTTGCCTTTTTCATATGTAAATATCTTTCTCTAAATCACCATGGATGAAAAACTGTTGACATTCATTTGCTCAACCTTTCTTCCGGATCCAATGCCAATCCAAACATAACCCGACTGAATAGCATCTTCAAACCATAAGAAAAGATTCATCATAATCAATTCTTTATTTTGGTTGTACCTTTTCACCCTTATATTGAAGTGATAAACTCATATTTTCGTGCTTAGTTTTAAACATTCATTTATTAAAAAAAAAAAACTTTTTACTCTTATCCGATTCCCCCAATTCAAATGTATGATTCTAGTTAAAAGAATCCATCTCTTCGCGTCTTGTGGGCCTGTGGCTGATATCCTCCACAGTAAACTAACACTGTGACACAGACAGTGTGTCAAGCTTCGAAAGAGTCTCAAGCTCATCCTAGAATCTAAAAAACAATGACTATAAGTTTGGTCAATGGCATTCAGAGTAAAAAAATAATTATACAATTTTGAATAAAATAAATGGAGGGTCGGCCGAGCGAGCCAACCCTATGGGGTTTTCCAGAAATAATGTCGGCCATATGTCTTGATTGTGCCATACAGCACTCACCCTTTTAATCTTAGGCTGAGCGTGGCATAAATAGCCATCCGACCCTTTTTAATTTTTCAAGGTTGAGGCCCATCTCATTTATATACAACCACTTCTCTTACCTCTTCTCTCTCGTATTCCCGATGTGGGACAACACTAACATAACCAACGGTATTCTAGCCTTTTCTTATAAGTTCACAAATGATATATTTTCAACGTTAGATAGAAATAAGATAATGAAGAGATAGGGTTTCAACATCATCTCAGCTTCATGGTTCAAGTTTTAGCAAATCAAAACTTCAAAGACTTCCCAATATCAAATCAAGTAAAAGATGATAATACTATGATATCATGAGCCAACAATCTAAGAATCATACAACAAAATGGAAAACCAAAGTGCTAAGAAACGATTTTTGTCCGAACAAAAAGTTTTTTTTTTTTAGTGAAGGTATTGCGTGTGGCAACACCGAGATACTAAGCAGCTTTAGGCTTAGGAGTCCTCTTCAGATTCCTCTTAATGGGTGTTGAGTTCTTCATTCCAATAAAGAAGAGTAATGCTCCAAAGAGTGCAACGCTCTGCAGTGACAAAACGAGTGTTGAATTTCTATTGAATCATTTTGTCCAGCAGATTCTTGAAATTTAGACAACTGACAAAAACAATTCAGGACAAACCTGCAAGAACTCAGTCAACAATGGAGAGAAGTGACGCTCCTGAGGTCCGTAGTTGTAGAAATCATACAGAATAGGACTGAAAATCACCAAGTAGAAAGCCTGAAACAAACAAAATAAATGAGATATATTAAAGGGTAAAATATTGAATCACTTATTTGTAAACATGTTATGAAAAAGAAGAGGCCTAACCAGAAGATAAGCACCAAAGATGTTTCCTATAACAAAGAGTAAGCCTCCAACTCCTTTCAAGGCAACTATAGCAACAACGACTTGTTTTACCTAAAAATACAGAATCATTCTCCAATGTCATACAAAAAAAAACACACATAGAGAGCACAAGAGAGAAGGGCATCATAAACTACCTCTACGCTAGGCAAAGTTACACCTAATCTAGAAGATAGATGTGTCTTGGCCAGATGAAGCTTTGGAGCCAACTCTTTAGCTGCAGGACCACCATCAACTCCAAACTCATTGAACCTAACAAAAGATTATATTTCAGTAGCTCCATAGCATTATTGATTAACAAATACTCAGACTTTGACAAACATCAAAGAAAACATATCAAGAAGTCTATCAAGACCTAAAGATTCAACAAACATTTGATAAAACGTATTGAAGCTCGATGGCACAAATCAATTATAGTATGAGATCCAGATCGAAACATTAAATTGTTTTATTCAGCATACAAAGCCTTTAAATTACAAATTAGATCTATCCAACACAGAGCAACGTGTGAGAACAGAGGATAAATAAATGAAAAAAAGAAGAAGAAGAAAACTTACATTTGCCAAGCGGAGAGGATGAAGAGAGAAGCGAAGAGAACTCTTCCAAGAAACGAGAAGAAACCCATCTCTTGCTCAAGCTCGTAGATTTGTCAACGTAGAGAACGAATCTTCTTCTTCCGCGAAAAGGAGGAGCTCTGGTTCTTCTCGTTTTTGAGTTTATATATATTTTTAATCTATTTAAGTTAACTCCCAACCAAAAACTACCTTCCAGATCTAACTAACCAGTGATTTTACTTTTTTTTCCCGACAAACAAACCAATAGGGAGACTATCATATTAATTACATTACATTGTACGATATTATCGGTATAGTAAATGTTTTAAGAAAACGGAAAGTCTGGTGGCTGAGCTCAATTTGGTTTTTTGTACAAATGTGTGCATATATATATATATATTAAAACTGACGAGAAAAATCAAAGTGGGGATGTAGCTCAGATGGTAGAGCGCTCGCTTAGCATGCGAGAGGTACGGGGATCGATATCCCGCATCTCCATTTATTTTTTGAGTCTTCTTCTTTCAAGGTGTTAGTTAACTGCCACGATAATACCTCTGGTTTGAACGAGTTAAGAGTCACGACTTTCTAAACACATTAAACGTGCCCCATAGAAACTTACCTTCACTTCTGTTCTGTCTTGTCTTTAACTGTTCTTCTTCATCTCCCTCTCAGTTTCGGTTCTATTTCTCCAGTTTCTGTCTCGACTAATGTAGGAGTCAAGAAAAGATCCGAGTAACCTCAGATATAATAGTAAAAAAATCCAAAAATAAAGTAGTGTGTATAGTCTCTAGTATGATACGAACTTAGACATGTTTATTTTTTGTTTATACCTCAAGTCGGTTAAACACATCGTTATGTAATCCTATCATTGTCACTACTTGCATTTATTTTTGTTCATTTTAACTGATTTCTTCTAATGCTTTAAATTGTCAGTTTGAATGAGTCTTG